>CALNHX010007098.1:0-78645 GCA_940337035.1 Agriotes lineatus | reverse complement strand
AAATACATAAAGGTACCGCCATTCCATTCCAAGATTTTGTTACCCAAATTAAAAAGGCCAGAACATTGTAAGAAAGTGAGAGTGAGAGCGAGACACTAATGACAAGAACCCCAAATTAAAAGAGACAAAAGATATATATTTGCACAGTTGGCGGTACCTTTATGATTTAGTAACCTTATGATGTGATTAGAGTCCCTGTATACAATAAGAAAGAGTCGAGTCATTGGTGCAACCCATTGTGATTGGTTGGATCCACAAACCATGGAGTACTTGAATTTTAAAAAATAATATAATAATCACATTATATTTGAATTTGACATAAGCTATTCAAATGCCTCAGTTCGGCCGTGACCCGCGCCGTATACAGACGTGTTTAGATATAGTGCGAGCAGGTGAAGTGCGATAAGTGCATTGTACGAGTGTTTTATCTCGCCAAATGTTGTTCTTGGAACAACATAATGAATATCAATTTTCCCGGGACTTCTGACTACAGGGGCTCCCAACCTCCTTCCCATACTGAACCTATAAATAAATCCTACAGCACAATCGCTAAAATCCCACCAATGTTTCCAAAAAAAGAACAGGCAATTATTATAGATGCAGCTGAAGGCCTCAAACAGATTGATTACATTAAAGCAATCAGTAACATTACTGGCGCATCGAATATACGCTTTGCGTCAAAAATCTCGAACAGCCGCTTTTGCATTTATTTATCCGACAAAGCCATAGTAGACGATATAATAAAAAATCATAATAAACTCGAAATAAGTGGCAATACATTCGAAATTCGCAGATTAGTAACACCAGCAAAGAGAATAATTCTTTCCAACGTATCGCCTGTAATACCACACAGTATAATTGATAAAGCACTTGAAGAAATCGGCCTAAAAACAGTTTCACCGATAAACTTCCTTAGAGCTGGCATTCTGGAAGAGGGCTTTTCTCACATCATGAGTTTTCGAAGGCAGGTGTACGTATCAGACACCGACGCGTCAATCCCAAGCTCTACTTTAGTGACCTTTGAGGAAACAACCTACAGAATCTTCCTCAGCACAGACGCAATCACATGCTACATATGTAAACAACCGGGTCACATTGCAGGTAAATGTCCAGTTGCAGAACATCCAATAGGTATAGAAGGCCAAGAAATACCAAACATGAACACATTAAAACGGCAGATTTCCTCCTCAAACAGTGGACCGGTGAATGATAACCTTGGTAAGTCAACATCTAATCAAGACATTTACCCTTTAAATATTAACATTACTCAAACCACTGATCACAACTTCGTTCAGCCAAATCAGAAAGATAAAGAAAAAACAACATCTACAACTAAACCTAATAAAATTCAAAATAAAAACAAAAAACCAAAGCTTGATAACGAGGACAATACCACTGATAAATTAGCAGAAATTCTGAAACCAATCGCTAACGTAATTGACACTGACCCAACGCAGTTCATTATATCCTACGAACAATTTCACGATTTTATGGAAAATACTTACGGATCTTCTGATCCAATTAGCATTGCACGAAATTACACCCAAAATATTACCGCTCTCATAAATATGATCAAAACACTTTATCCACATATACCAAATCGAAGTATTAAAAATAGGTGCACACGAATCACAAAAAAACTCATAGAAACACTCAAAATAGAAAATGAAGAAATAAGGTCCATAACAAGTATCTCGTCTATAGAAACTAATCTATCACAAACCGATTCAAATTAAAATTCATACTTCAATGGAATTGCAACGGGTTTTTTACCCGGTTAGAAGAAATTAAGTTACTCGCAGCAGATCCATCAGTACAATGCATATGCTTACAAGAAACACGAGCAAAACCTTCTCATAACATGAATATCTCTGGCTTTAACACTTATCGCAAAGATCGCATAACTAACGAACAAGCAAGTGGGGGCGTTGCCATATTCACGCACAAAAATATAATCTCAAAACAAATTAATTTAAACTCACATCTTGAAGCTGTTGCAGTAGAGATCGTATTAACAACAAAAATATCCGTCTGCAATATTTATGTTCCTCCAAATCAATCTATAGATCGCCAAGCACTAGAAAATATAATTAATCAACTTCCTGTTCCCTACATCCTATTAGGGGATTTCAATGCACACAATAACATTTGGGGCTCAACACACACCGACAAGAAAGGTCAACAACTAGAACTCCTCCTAGAAAACGAGAACTTAAATATAATAAATGATGGGAGTCCAACCCATTTTAGTCTAGCTACTGGAACTTTCTCTGCCATAGATTTAACTTTTTGCCATCCAAAACTCACCCCTGCTCTAACATTTAGTGTCTTAGATGACCTACACAATAGTGACCACTTTCCTATCAACATCGGAATTGCAAGGAAACGTCATATGTGTGGCATGCCCAACACATGGAACCTAAAAACCGCAAATTGGACACTCTTCAAGGCTTCTGTCTGCGATAAACTAGCAGTAATCCAACATTTCAATGATATCAACGACGAAATTGAAAACTTTACAAATATCATACACGAGGCAGCACAAATGACCATTAAAAAGAAGAAAGTTTATATAAGTAGAACACCAGTACCCTGGTGGAACCGCAGCTGTGAACAAGCAGTAATAGAAAGAAAGCGAACTTTTAACTTACTTAAAAAACATAACACAATCGAAAACTTAATAAACTTTAAAAAAGCCCGAGCAGTAGCCAAGCGAACCCTCAAAGAAAGTAAAATTTCATCTTGGAAAAAATACGTAACGGAACTTAAGAATGACACATCTCCAACAGAGATTTGGAAAAAAATTAACAAAATTAAAGGTGCCCATTCGACCCACAAAATTACTTCTATCGAGGAAAATGGACAAATAATATCAGATGCAGAAGAAGTAGCCAATACCTTAGCAAAAACGTTTCAAAGTAACTCCAGTGATCAACACTACAATAAAATATTTCTTGCAAACAAACAAGCAGAAGAAGCGAAGGCTCTAAGGATTGAAAATGACCAACATATCATCAACAATGAATTCGTAATGAACGAGTTAACTAACGCACTGCACAAACACAAAAATTCAAGTCCAGGACTAGATGATATTCCATACATGATGTTAAGCCAACTCCCTGAAACTGCGTTACGTTATCTATTAACGCTGTTTAATAAAATATGGAACAATAATAGTTTTCCCCGCGCCTGGAAAGAAACAGTAGTTGTACCTATATTAAAACCAAAGAAGGCCAAATTAGATCCGAACAGCTACCGACCAATAGCACTAACAAGTTGCTTGTGCAAAACTATGGAAAAGATGATTAACTGTAGACTAAAATGGTATCTTGAAGAAAATAATCTCATTAATAGTCTTCAGGGCGGCTACAGAGATGGACTGTCTACAACTGATCAACTTGTTTCCCTAGACTCAGAAATACATAGCGCGTTTGTTAACAAGCAACACATTATAGCTATTTTCTTCGACCTTGAAAAAGCATTCGATACGACATGGAAACATAACATTGTCAAATTGATCAGAAATTACGGATTAAATGGGCATATTGTGCATTTCATAAACAATTTTCTAAGGAACAGATCATTCAGAGTAAGAATAGGAAATACGCTATCTGAACCACACATACAACAAAACGGAGTTCCACAAGGATCTATCCTTAGTACCACATTGTTTATCATAGCTATTAATCAAATAAGTGAAGCTATAGCAACCCCAACTAAAGCTCTACTCTACGTGGACGATCTAGTCATCTACTGTAAAGGAAAAAGTCTAATCACCGTGAGAAAGCATCTGCAAACAACTGTTAACAAATTGCAAGCATGGTCAGAGGAGACAGGTTTTCAGTTTTCTAGCCACAAAACAAAGTGTATGCATTTCTGCAAACTACAGAGGTGCAATTTAAACCCGAAACTAATGTTGTATAACAACGAAATACAATACGTATCCTCTTTAAAGTATCTTGGACTAATATTTGATAGAAAATTAACGTGGAAAGAGCACATAATAAATCTGAAAAATGAATGTACAAAACGGATGAATATAATTAAATGTTTAGCTCACACTAGCTGGGGATCAGAAAAAGACGTTCTGCTGCGTTTGTATCGAACAATCATAAGATCTAAAATCGACTACGGCTCTATTGTGTATTCCGCTGCTGCACGAAGTACACTCAAAATTATCGATTCTGTCCACCACACAGGCATTCGCATTGCCATTGGAGCATTTAGAAGCAGCCCCGTAAAGAGCATGTTAGCAGAAAGTGGAGAACCCTCACTAGAACTTAGAAGAGATAACGCAGTAATTACTTACGCTGCAAAATTAGCCGCACATCCCACAAACCCCGTTCACCAATTTGTCCAGCTGAACTCAATCCTAAACGCAATCTCCCAAAAATCCCTTTGTAATCGAATTAAGTGCTTAAAATCTAAATACCATAACCTAACACTTCCACCTATTACACCGTCTACCGCCAACAAAATTCCCCCCTGGACAATGATGCCACCAAACATCATATTAGACCTAGCAAAATTTTCGAAACATGAGACACACCCAGATATATACAAAATAAAATATCAGGAATTAATTAACTCACTACCATTGCACAAACATATCTTTACAGATGCTTCAAAAATGGAAAATGGCACAGGAGCGGCCTATGTGTTTGAACAAAATAGCTACGAATACCATCTACCTAATGAAATGAGCATATTCACAGCTGAAGCTTTTAGTATAATGCAAAGCCTCATCCACATATCCACAAACGTTCACAACAAATTTGCAATCCTCTCAGACTCACTAAGTGTACTAACTAGCCTACAACATCCCTCAAAACATCCACTTATCTCAAACATTTTAAAACAACTACACATCATATCGAGACAAAGCAAAGACGTACAACTAATCTGGATTCCCTCGCACATCGGTATAGCTGGTAACGAAAAAGTCGATCGTGCAGCTAAATCTGCCATCGGGAAGGACGAATTCGCAACCACAAGCATATTTTATGATGACGCAAAGACCATAATTAAACATCTCCTCAGGGAAGCATGGGAGATCGAGTGGACCAACGTCACTAACAACAAATTAAGAGACATTAAACCGACAGTGAAACCCTGGCCTTGCTCAGTCAGTCGCCATCAACAAGTGCTGTTAACCAGATTGAGAATTGGACATACCCGGATCACCCATGTTCACCTTCTTCGTCATGAGGACCCACCAATTTGCGAAGTCTGCAATACGCAAATCACCGTTCGACATTTACTCGTTGAGTGTAGAAAATACAACCAGGCAAGAAGAGCAGCTGAGATAACGTCCAATGACGTCAGTGTTATCCTAAATAATGACTATCAAAATGTGCAAAAACTTATGCGTTACCTAAGTGTCACTAAAATGTCAAATAATATAATATAAATCTATAGTTCCCGGGGCTAATAGCCAGTGTCGTTGATGCCTTGTATTTTATTTCTTTAATAATCATAATAATTCAAATGCCTTATTTTAGGTTATTTTGACATGACTTTTGACGTCAGTTCAAAATCGTTCAAAGTATATTCGCATTATTAGTGACAAATAATTATTCCGAAGGTTCAGTTACATTACATGGGAACAAGTAACTAATAGCCAGTACTAAAAGCGAGTGTTTTAACAATGCGTTTTTTTAGTATTTTGCGTAAGTAGACAGTCCAGTTTAAGCTCCAAAATGAGTGGTACTAAGAACACGCTCGTAAACGAATACTGAAAACTGTTATCAAATGTATATGCCAGGAATTGATAAAAATACTGGAAAGATGAATTAGTTCCAAGAAAAAGCTTGTGGATAAAGAAATGTCGTGATAGAAGGAAGACATGTGGTGCTTCAAGCCTTCTCATGAAAGAACTTTCCCTGAAGTATATTGAAGAATATCGAAATTGCATTACCATGACTCCAACATCTTTTGATACTGACCTCATGAAAATTGGACTGGTTGGGTCTACACGGGTTTAGTGTGCACAGTACGGCTGTTATATTTCGTGCAATTATAGCTCTCCTGCTTGCACTTGAATTTTTAGTTAATTTTTTATTTATTGTTATATTCTTATTATTTATATTTTTTGTTATTTCAAAACTAAAAGTTTAGGTTCCTTTATTGAATAAAAATTGTTGAAAAAATGATTGTAAGTAAATACAGACTTAAACGGTTAAAATTATTTGACAATAAAAACATTTATTTTATTGTAAAATGTGTTGTTGCTGCTACGGGCATTTCATAATATTGCAGTAAATATGAAAGAAGAGTTTAATGAAACTATCGATGTTGAAGATGTAGCCAGTGATGATAACGATGATAGTACAGTAGTTGATGATGGTAAAGACTTCAGGAAGAGGGATCATTTATTTGTAAACATGTTTCCATAATAGTCTTGTAGAAAACGTAGGAGTAATACTGAAATGTTTATATGTACATAAGTAATAAAATAATTAAATCTATTAGGAAATTTAAATTTTTTTCTCGTTCTTTTAATTTGAAATATCTCTCAAGGAGTTCACATTTGTTCACGTTTGTCAACTAAAATCGTTCATTCCAGCAATTTCATTTTTTCTTTATGCCTATCCTCTCGTCGAAGTTGTTAACTTTCTTCTCAAATAATCTTTTTTTTGTGTTCTCACTCCCACCACCTGCTGTTTTCTTTTATTTCTTGGGGTAAGTTCCGCAGATGCATTTGTGTATTCTGTAGAATGTCTGTTTGCTCGGGCAGGTAAACTTTCTTTAGAAGTGCCAGTAGAAGAATCTGCAGAAAGAACATTAAAAGAAAGCAAGCTACAAGTTTGGTTTTTGTCCTACTAATTGGTCCATTCCTTGCAAAGATAAGAAACGGGTAGGCTTTCGTCCAGTCTTATTACTGTTAGTTTTAAAATCAGAATATGATCGCAGCAAGTTTTTCTATTTTAATCTGCAGGTATCGGTGGTCTTCTAAAATGTTCTTCAACTCGCTGCTTATAGAACTCCAAGCATCTGTTTTCTTTTTGGGGTTTGAATGATTGATTTCATTTAAATGGTTCTCCATTGTAGTTATAACCTCAAGAGTTTCGCTGTAAGTCCACTTTGAACTCTCAGCAGCAATGTGAGAATCTTGTTCCTGTACATTTTGCCTTCTTACGTTGCCGGATGTCATCAGAGCAGCTTAGAGCTTGTCGATCAGTTGAAACTAGAATACTACTAAAAACGTAAACTGACAATGCATTTTTTGCGTTTGACATATTGACATTTGTGTTTGAAATATTAGCCCACCATGTTACATATACATGTTTAATGTAAAATCAAGTGGTTTTGATTTGTCTCAACTCTTTCTTATTATATAAAGGCACTGTAGATGTGATTAGAGATCCTGTATATAGTTTACTAAGAGTTGGGCAAACAGCTTGATTTGACATACATTTGTGATCCAAAGTAGACGTGTGACATATGTCGAACACAGAGGTTATGAGAACCAATTTTACTAGTTTTCTTTTGATGAGGAGTTTTCAGAGCATTGGCCATTCTTAGGATCTCTAGAATTGACTATTAGGAGTATAGGGCCAACCTAGTTAGAATTTAGATTTGCATATGGGAAACCATCGGTCGTAACATGTTACAAAATATGCAAAAAACGGCACTTTTATCACAGATGCCTTGTAAAAATTGATCCAAACCAATCAAAATGCATCATTCTGTTTGCCCAACTCTTAGTAACCTATATACAGGGACTCTAGATGTGATTACAGTGCCTTTATATAGACAGTGGCGACAATACAACTAAGCCACACCCCCGCCGCCATATTTATGCAAATTTCTAACGGGTGTTTATTTAAATCCGTGATCAGAGTCGACTGTTATACGTGTTTTACGTTTGGCAGTACTGAAAACGTTTGAGATTTGCAGGTTAATATTTGCGTCAGTTTGTGTCAAAAATGACGCAAAACCGAACCTGCTAACCTCGAATTTGACATAGACTGACAATACACTTCAGTACTGCCAAAAGTATAACACGAATCACAGGTGATTTAGCATAAACATGGCGGCTAAAACCACGTGATCTAGGGAGCCAATCAAAAATAGGACACCCCATTGTCGCCACTGTCTATATAAAGGCACTGTAGATGTGATTAGAGTCCCTGTATATAGGTTACTAAGAGTTGGGCAAACAGCGGGATACATTTTGATTGGTTTGGATCACTTTTTACAAGGCATGTGTGATAAAAGTGCCTTTTTTACATATTTTGTAACATATTACGACCGAAAGTATCGCATATGCAAATCTAAATTTTAACTAAATTGGGCGTATATTCCTAATAGTTGGTTCTAGAGATTCTAAGAATGATCAATACTCTGAAAACTCTCCCATCAAAAGCAAGTTAGTAAGATTGGTTCCTATAACCTCTTTCTTCGACATATGTCAAATATCTAATTTGGATCAAAATTGCTTGTCAAATGAGGCTGTTTGCCCAACTCTTAGTAAACTATATACAGGATCTCTAGATGTGATCAAGTAGTGGGGCCATCTGTTAGTACTATCGGAAAGTACCACCCAAGAGCCGTTCAAGGTCATCCAAATTGAAATTTTGATATCAAAGGAACCGACAGTGAGTGTCTCTACTTGTTTGATTTATGTACGCTGGTATCACAGAATAAACACCTAACAAACTCGACTTTGATGTTCGAGGTGCCTTATTTTGGTCAGGTGGCCATACTGTGAGCCAGTAGAAAAGGCGGGAAATTTAAAAAGTTGAATTATAGGCGCATCACCGACAATACCTGTTAAATCCAATCCATGGATACACACGTCATGACGTCATAAATCTACTCGCTAGCGCTACGCATGCGCACTGATTTTTAGACCCCTGCCAAAGTAGCGAGTGTCGCTTATGAGTCCGTTAGGTGTTTATTCTGTGATAGTATGACGTGACCAGACATTAATGATGGTGACGTTTGCTAAATTGTAATTATTAGCAAATTGTGTTACAGATGGGAAAAGATTTAAATTTGTCTGCAAAACGAATTCATCTTTCGGAATATGCAAAGTTAATAGTGAAAAATGGGTATGATTCTCTTTTAGAAAGAAAGTGAGAATCCTTTAACGTTAACTGCAGAACTAACAAAAGTTCCTATATCTACTGTTGCTAATATAGTTTCCAAATAAATTTTTAAACGAAAAGCTCAACAGTCACGAAATGTTCTTAGTAAATTAACTAAGATGGAAAAATTAGCCATCAGGGATGTGATTTACAGAATGCACGAAAATAAAAAATGTTGTTTGGATACCGCGGTTTCTCGTGGCAAACGTGTTATAATTTTGCATGCTGTAAGTAAAAATGGATGGGTTGATACAGTACTGCTTGCTACTCTGCTAAAAATATTAAAAATAGTTCTGCAGATTACCACTGTGATATGAATGCAGAATCGTTTGAAAGCTGCCAAAAAATTCAGTAATAGTTATAGATAATGATTTGTACCACAGCCGTAGAAGAGAAGATTCCAAATTCCAATAGTAAAAAATGTGAAATTATAGAATTTATGCAATGACATGGTTTAGAAGTGCCAGCAAAAACTACAAAATTAATGTGTTTAAAAACAATATAAGAAAAACAGTATTCAAAATCTTATGTTATAAATAATTTTGCTCAAAAACATGGACATACGGTATTAAGATTGCCACAGTATGACTGCATAATAAATTCTATGCAACTTGTCGGAAGCCAGTTTAAATTCAAAGTTCGAGCTTTAAATACTTCACCAAATTGGAGCAATATGGTTTTAAAACATATTAGGCTAGTATGAAATCAGATTTTTACTTGCTTTTAGATTAAATGAGTACATGTTATTGATACTGAAAATTCTTATTCGTTCAACCTAAAAATTTCTCCATTAATAATCAATGTTAATGACAAAAGCGATACCTCAGACTTTGAATACAGTGCAGTGACGACTAACCTATTTTTAATATAATTTCTTTTCTTAAATGTTTGCTACTATTATACTATGTATTAGTTTTATTGGATATCTGCAGAGCTGGGCAGTAATTAATTACTTTTTAATTAAATTACTAATTAAATTCCTTTTTGTTTATTTGCCTTGGAATTGAATTACTTTTCAAAATGCGGTAATTGTAATTGGGAATCGCCATCTTTTTTAGAAATAATTTCAAATATTTTATTTCCCTAAACTTAAAATCAATAGGTATTATTAAAGATTGTAATAACATTTTGAAATTTGAAGTAAAAATATGAAAGCAACCTGAGCAATTTAATTGTCGAGCGTTCACAGTAATTTTCTTATTCGGTGTGTTAAAAAAAATACTTAAGGGTTGGCCATGGAATATAAAAGTATTGGCAACAGCAAGCTTTAGAATTCATTAACATAATCACTGTTGTTGCTGTCATAAGTTTATATTATACTCTGATATCGCGATTGAAAATTCTAAAAATTGCCATATTCAACCCTTATGTAATTTCTTTTTGAACACAGAGTATAAAGGTCACTTGAATGTAAAAATGACTTCATTGTTACGTGCTTGAGCAAATGTCTTTTATTTTTGTATCGGAAGTACGAATTCTTATTTCAATCAGCCGTTTTCAACTAGGTTTATCAGTCATCTGTCAACTTTCAACGGACCCTGATCAAGACCAAATTGATATTTTGTTTTAAAATTTCAGAAGTTACCTAATACATTTTTAATAACTACTTGTATTACTAGGGAGGAAAATGTATCATTCCCTCCCGCAGATGTAGTTTAGTTCTTCAGAGTTTGCGAGAACAGTACCTACTTAATCAATTTATTGTAATCATGCAAGGGATGAAATGACGTTTTAGTCCAGAGTTATACGTACAACACTTTTACATTTTATGATGAGACTATCAGCTGCATTCAAAAATATTTAAATATGAAAACCAGGAGGCTAGTTGATTTATTATTAATCATAATCACATTGTCTCCCATCTCTAATGGCAACGGCAGTCAATGTACTATATTCCCTCCCACTGCCATTGGAAACCAACCAGGGACTCAAACGTATATTTTCCCTATACCCCTAACAGGCGACAGAAAATGTCACTTTCGTATAAAGGGGTAGAAAAAAGTATTTTCGAACAGAGCCAACAAAAAATGCTCAAGTTGCGCCAATTGGATCGTTCTACAAAATCTAAATAGAAACTTGCTGTCAAACACTTAAGAAATCCAATGATCCACCCTGTATACTTAGGTAAGTTACATATTTTCGTCATTCAGCCTCATGTTAAGAGTATTTAATAATAGATTGTTCTACAAGTTTAGAAAAGTGAAAGTTTTTCAACGTTTAATTTACGAGCGAGTGATGCAAAGGGAGTGGATTAATTTATCACGAACATGGAAAAATCACTTTTATAACATATTCAGCGTGCTATTTTTTCTAATATCATTACAAAATTTAGCCAAAATTAAATTCGACATTCCCTCATATTCGATTTTTTTTTAATTGGCAGTGAAGAACGTCGAAATCGTCAAATAAAATACGAGAAATCGGCAGTGAAGTAATCCATTGTTTTACAACTTATTGTAGGCGGCTGGGCGATAGGTGAACGTCAACCGACGTCAACGTAACCTATAAAAGTTGGTTAAAATGTTGTAACTTCGCGATTTCTCGATTTAAAAAAACAATGTACCCCTGGGCACTGGAAGTTCCATTTCAATCCTTGTGTGGTTTATTTGCTTTGGCCATTCGGGCCTCGGCAACTAAATACACAATCGTGATAAAAAGCTCAACTTTAATGATAACTTATGTGGAATTTAAAATCAAAAAATATATAGATTTGAACTTCCAAGTCCCTATACCTTCTTACTGAAGGGACTTTGTACTAAAGTATATTAGGTTAACGGGTTTATTATAAACTAAGGAATCTATGCCAAATCGGTGTCCCATTTTGTTGGGACACCCTGTATAATTGGGTTTGCGGAAAGTTCGTTCCCCACATTTCGTTCCCGGGATATTTCGTCTCCCCACATCTCGTACCCGGAAACTTCGTTCCCGAGCGAGCTCAATTTGTCTCCTAGATTACATGGTGTTAAAAAACGAGTGCAGCGATCAGAATACAGTTAAAAAATGAAAGATATTTTAATTAATTTATTTATTATAATAAACTTATAAGAACTATATACAGTATGTCCCCGGCTTGAGTTTACAAGAGAGAATTACATTTTATTTTTAGTTTTATATAAAAATATTATAGGAATTATAATTCCTGTTTGGTTTGTAGAGAATTTTAATAAAATTTCAGTTTTTCAAAAACGAGACGGCCTTGACAGTTCAGCAAACACTATTTTCTTTTCAGGTAAACTACCCTTTTTGTTCATGATTGACCAGAATGAGAAATTATGGCCCTTTACAAAATATCACGGAGATACTTAAATTAAACCGTCATTTTTAATAAATACAATTTATTTTGTTCTTATAAGTTTATTATAATAAGTAAATTAATTAAGATATCTTTCATTTTTTAACTGTATTCCGATCGCTGTACTCGTTTTTCAACACCCTGTAATTTAGGAGACAAATTGAGCTTGGTAGGGAATGAAGTTTCCGGGTACGAGATGTGGGGAGACGAAATACCCCGGGAACGAAATGTGGGGTACGAAATGTGGAGAACGAAATGTGGAGAACGAACTTTCCGTATCCCGTATAATTGTTATCCTTGAATTTATTCATTTACTTACATCTTACATTAAAACAAACTAAAAACGTTTGATTTTTGGTGAACGGTGCATGTAGCTAGAAGATTTAATTATCAAAAAACCTTCAAGAGTGATAAAGTATTAGGTTATATAACAAAACATAAAAATTAAGCATTTTTAGATAACGGTAGTTGCAACTTGCAAGAAAATTCTACTAAATACATCCATGTGACAATAATTTTTATTGAAAGTAATTGAAAAAGTGATTGATGTTGTACAATTACAATTACTAAGTAATTAGTAATTGAATTACTATTTCCAGTGAGTAATTGAATCTCTGGTAATTAAATTACTACATTGGGCGGTAATTGGTAATTAGTAATTAATTACTTTTTAAAAGTAATTTGTCCAGCTCTTGATATCTGTTACATAAATATTATATACTGCTAAGTGCCATTGCAGTATTTGCCGGTATGTTTTGTATTTAATCAGTTTTTAATAATAAAAAATGCTTATAATTTCAAAGGTATAATAACACAACAAAATATTTAAGGTTAAGTTCTATATGTCATTAGTGTCTTGTCAGGTTATAATATTTTAGTTTTCTGAATTAACAATACACATAGCTAACTATCAAATTATTTATTGCACTATTTTAATAGGAGAACTTTCATGATAATTCTCATTTTCTCATTTTGATTCAGTGGGTTAATTAGGTATATGCATCATAGCAAAACGGATGTTATAAGAAGTTTCAATAACTTAGTTATGAACTAAGGTAGTGGAAAAATGGTGGATGGTGACTTGCGCGACGCAGCATAGAAATTTCAATGGTAAATTTTTAATATTTGATTATTGGCTCCCCTATTTTTTTGTCTTAATTAAAGTGTGAATAAGTTTTTGTAGAGAAAAAATACTGCATCTGTACATACTATTGTTTACAATTTTCCATTTTCCGAAACCGTAGAAATAAACGAAATAAAAATGCAATTATTAAAAGAATCACTGATGCCTTGGAATTCTGTAAACAAACAACATGTACATTTACTTTTGTCTTTGCTGTTTGACGTTTATAACTGATTATTAAATTCTGTTCTCGTTAAAATGTATTCATTTTTTCTAGAGAAAATGCTATAGGTATCTGTACATACCATCGTTTATAATTTTCTGGAACCGAAAAAATAAAAAAAATAGTATCTATAGGAAGCAGGATTTAATTAAAAACCAGAAAAAAACATAAGTATGTACCATCAAAGTCATAGAAAACTGGGACAGGAAAAATTCGCAGATACCCTTGTTTTTGAAAAGTGTATTAGATGTGGCATTTTGGATGAACATTATTAAGGTGAGCTGTCTCCTTTAATAACGTTCAGTTCAGTCAAAATGTTACATCTAAACTACACTTTTCGAAAAATAAGGTAACTGCATAATTTTCCTGTCCCAGTTTTCTATGACTTCGATGGTACGTATAATCATAATACAAAAACACAAAAATTATAATAAATGTTCCAACAAAGCACCATTAACTACTAAACAATGACCCAACTTGTCGTAAAATTGCCATCTAACATTTGCTTGTGATATTTTATCGCATTGGGCTTGAATACAATTTTTTAGCTCTTCAATAGTTTAAAAGGTTCTTCCAGAGTAAATTTGCGATTTTAAATGTCCCCAAAGAAAAAAATCGTTGGGCGAAAGATCGGGGGACCTAGTATGCCAGTTAATTAAATAATTTGGACCAATCACCTTATTGGAAAAACTGTAGTTTACAAAGTAACGCACTTCACCCATCCATCTGAAGCCAAATCTCAATTTTGGGGATATTGGGTCCTGGTTTGTAAAATGTTGCGTGGATTTTCAGTAGCCCATTCTCTGCAATTTTACATATTTGGTTCATTATGCAGTGTGAATGTGCATTCATCCGTAAACAAAACGTTATTCTATAAATCCCTGTCTTCGTTACATTTTTCCATAATTTGGAAGCAAAATAACTTCTTTTC
This sequence comes from Agriotes lineatus, assembly GCA_940337035.1. Lineage (NCBI taxonomy): Eukaryota > Metazoa > Arthropoda > Insecta > Coleoptera > Elateridae > Agriotes > Agriotes lineatus. The sequence continues at coordinate 63,984 of CALNHX010007098.1, read as the reverse complement.
TCCATATCACGTTCAAGCAACTCTTGATGACACTGATAGTCCAAGAGCCAGCAACGGGTTTGCTTACAGTATTTTTAACAAGTCTCTAACTGTTATGGAAGGTCCCTTTGAATATACTGATTAGAGAAATCGAAGTCTGGCAAGCCTGTGGTGGTGGTTTTGGCCCCTTTGGGTCCTTGAAGGATGGAAAAAATAATAAGAAAAATGTATAATAACAAGTCTGGCTCTTTGCTATGTTAAAGTAATCATATCTTATGTAAGTAAAAAGATTGACAGACGCTTTCGCCGGTGGTAAGTTTACCCCAGATTCACATAAAGTTGCATAATAAACTTAACCATGTACTGTAAAATATCGAGAGATCCAAAAAAACGGATCCTCAGCGGGCTGTGGAAATTCAAACGTGTCAATAATAAGTTGGTGGCACTGTAAGTCTGTCAAATTCGAGGTTACCAGGTTAGGTTTTCTGTCAGTTTTGACACAGACTGACGCAAAATCTAACCTGCTAACCTCGAATTTGACATAGACTTACAGTGTTACCAACATATTATTCCTAGGTTTTGTGTCAGTTTTGACACATTATTTTTTTCCGCCCTTTAAGGGCGCACGGGGGCTAAAACCACCACCGCAGACTTGCCAGACTTCGGGTTTCCTTCTCAGTATATTCAAAGGGACCTTCCATAACAGTTACAGACTTGTTAAAAATACTGTAAGAAATCCGTTGCTGGCTCTTGGACTATGATATTTGTAAGAGCGAAAACTTGTGTTTTTTCAAAATTGCAGGCTCGGCTGTGGTGCAAGCCAATATCTTGCGCATTTGTTTTACACTTACACTCAGCTTTGCAGCTACTGCTAGCAAAATATTGAAGGTTTTGTAATTTTCATCATGTTTCTGCACGTTTTCAGCATAATTGTTACATTTACAATTATATAATACTGTGAATGTGGTTTCAAATTTACGTATTAATCTATCAATCGTTGAACTACTTGGAATTTGCCGATTCTGATATTTTACGCTAAACAACGTGCTTACTTGACGAGCACTATTTCCAGCATAAAACTATTTTACCATTTCTACTTTTTCTTCATTTGAATACATTTTAACGCGCACAATATTTAATGATCTGTTATAAACGTCAAACGCAATGACAAAAGTAAATGTGCATGTTGTTTGTTTACATATTTCCAAGGCAACACTGATTTTTTCAAAAATGGCATTTTTTATTTATTTATTTCATACTGATATCAAAAATTACATTTTTCGGACTATTTACGGTACAAAAAATGGAACATTAAAGTCTTAGTACTTTAAAGTAAAATATTAAAGTTCAAGTACTGTAAAATTATACGTCAGTTGTTGACATAAAATTTGAAATGATTTACAACTGTTTATTTAAAGTTCATTAAACTTACAGTATGAAACAAACCGTTGTATTCACTACGAACGAAAAGTGATTTTAAAGGTCCTCCAGTAATTTCGTCCTCGGATGACGCCTTGGCCGTAAACAACTTTCTCGTCCTTTAAAATGTCACTTTTCGTTTTAGATAAATAAACTACTATTAATTTATAGGGTTCCGGAAATTGGAAAATTATAAACAATAGCATCTACAGACTTTTGCTCTACAAAAAAGTTTACTATTTACACTTTGATTTAAAAAAAAAAGGGGAGCCAATAATCACATATTAAAAATTTACCATTGAAATCCCTATGCTGCGTCACCACCCTGTATAAGAGAGGAGCGGAAAAAAACCCAGAAAGTATTTTCCTGAGCTAGGTGAACAAATAGGGGCTTTTTTTAAAGAGTTATTTCCTAATGAAGAAAACCACTACAGCCGGCAAAAATCAGAAAAGAAATTTCTTAGCCCAGACCTTAACATGAATCGACTATAAATTGCATTTAAGAAGAAATATCCTGAAACCATAGCATCATATAGATACTTTTGCGACACATTTAAGAAAGATTTTCCTAACCTAAGGTTTGGTCGTCCAAGATCAGACACTTGCCTAAATTGTGATTTATATCAAAATAAAATTAGAAGCTCCGCAGATCCGATTGCAAAAGCACAGTTTCGTCATAAACTAGAATTCCACCAAAGTAAAGCAGAACGTGCAAGACAGATGATGAGAGATGATGAGGTTGAATCTCAAGAACCAACTTCCATTAAGAGTGTGATAAGTATCGACTTAGAACAAGTTTTCTTTACCCCAACATAGTATGTTTTATGGCAGGCATTTGTATTGTTACAACTTGCGAATCCACATTTCCGATAACAGCTCCGCACACATGTGCCTATGGAATGAATCCATAACTGGTAGAGGAGGCAAATGAAATTGCGTCTACTATTTTAAGAGTGTTTGAAGGTCGAAGTTTCCCATTCAACAAAAACCTAATAATTTGGTCAGATAAATGTATTGGCCAAACCGTATGCTACTATTTTTGATGATATATCTTGTGGCTACTGGCAAATTTGACAGCATACAGCAAAAGTTTTTGGTAAGCGGTTATTCATATCTATCGTACGACCGCGATTTCGCACATGCGCGCGTATACTCGATATCAGAGAGTTAGGACGGGTATTCGCCAGCGTCCGGCGTATTACTCATGCCTCTTGTACATTCTGCATTATTTGCGTCTTGCGTAGGCAGGAGAGGTATTATTTTCGGTAGGTTAGAATTAAACCTGTGTGTTGTTTCAGCTACATTTGCATATCTTCTTCTATTTATGTATTTGTCTGTTTGTTTTTGTTGGATTTAGATATGTGCGAAGAAGCTAAATAATTTATATTTTTGTTAGACGCGTTATTATGTGTGTTATATTAAAATTCAATTTCCGATACTTTTGAAATGTGTCAACGTGGTGGATGCAACTCACCCATGACCACAAGACGGCAACGGGGCGCAAACAGTGCAGGTTCGAGCATTGCTTGACCCAGTTGGGGAGGCAGGCAGTTAAATGTAAAGGAACATAAACTTACTGATCTGTAAATCCCATCGATAACAATAATTGTACTCACCGGGGGTGGCCTCCCCCTGGCCCCTCCGTACTGCTGGCAGAGACGCTACAATGCTTGGCCTTGCATCAGGCGGCATCAACCCTTTGGCCCCTCATCGCTGCCTTCATTGGCTGGGTTAGCTGTCGGTACTTTTCGCTAGTACTGCCCAATAGTAATCCACTAGATTAACTATTGTTACAACCCGTACAGAGTCGGTAATAACTACCGTAGTATACTAGTCTTTCACAGTACAGCAATTACCGTAAATCTTGCTATTGCTCTAACGGGACTTATAATTAGGGACTCCATGCTTCCGGTGCGGAACCACATGCTTCCGCGAATCACTGTGCGAAACGTCGTGCTTTCGCGGGATTCAACTCTTTGACTATCACATAGTCGACTAGCAAAGCAAGAACCTCTGACGTATGCCGGACGCTATAATTGCCAAAAAGTCTCAAATGCCATTCAACTAACTACGATAGTACGTACATTCTACGCTAGCTAAATTAACTCACTACCCAGAAAATACGCATGGCCGCGCTCGCAATTTCGCCTCACATTGTCGCATCTTATCACCTGATAATTAATTATTGGTTCGCATATAATCGCTTACGCCAAGAAATAATTACGCAAATAGCCCACTTTAACTAATACGTCGCACCTCTAGCACAACCCTAAACGTTCTGTCTTGTTTTTAATTCCATTGCTAACCGAGCCCCCTTCGACATGGTGCATTAGTTGCACATGTTCTCCGGGTCCCTGAAACAAAGGACCGCGAGCCCAATACATTCGTCAAGATTATATGACATTCCAGGGCTCAAAACATGCCAGAAATGGCAAACGTACTAATTAAAACTTAAAAATAATGCGCTCCAAAACCGTGAAACATTTCATCCCTAACATTTTGGGGTTTTAAGTGTGTTCGTTATTTGTCTGCTAAAGCGTTACAATTAGAATTAATTCCGATTCGCAACCTACCTTCATTCTACATAAAAAACATAACGATTTGAAGTCAATATGGTAACAATTTTATATAATGAAGATAAACAATTGGAGAAAGTAAAGTTGGTTCCTACAAAATTATCATAATCAGAGGCAGCTTGACGAACGGATTACACAAGCACTTTGCAGTTCAAACAAAAACAAAAGATGAAGAGCGATAACATTTTTAGTACCAGAAGAAAGAAATGAAGTTGTAGACGAGCCCCAATGCAAATAACAGCACAGAAATACTTTATTTAACTTAAGACACTTGTTTTTCTTTGGAAATTTCACCTGAACACTATTTCCTTTTCGAGACCATTTTCGGGATCTTCGGGACTAGTCCCGGGACTTGAAATTTAGCTTGTAAGTCCCGAAGACATTTTTGGTCTCGGGACTTGGAAACCCTAATTATGGTATGTATTTCGGACCTTTTCCACTGTCTAGGTTGTAAATCACACAACGTTTCGAGAGTTTTGATCTACTTCCGTCTTCAGGTGTTCTTGGTTAGTCCTGAGAAGGACTGATATTATACGTTTTTCTACGTAATTTTTCTGTTTTATTACCTAGTCTCAAGTTAATTTTTTCTACATCAGGTATTATCTTGGTTCAGAATTACTGTGAATTTATTTTTGATTGAACAAATCATGATTTTTTCAATTATCTTTGAATTCGTTTTTTGGTCCTTAGGCCGTTTGTAACTTATGGTCTTCAATTATCGTACACCTGGCAACACTGAGTCGACGGAATTTTTTCGACTACGCGACGATCGGATGTGCTCGTTTCCTGGGATCGGTTTTGCTGCTTACAAGCTTGTTGATCGCTGGCGCTGGCTGCTCTTGCACTATCTTACACACCACTTTAAAACTCAATCATTCGTTCGTGCTACCAGGGCAGCATGAGCGCGCAGAAATAGAGTACATGTTGCTGTAGCTGGCGATTTTCATTGCTATGATATCGATGGCGCCATAACACTTTTATTAGAGCAATTTGCCACCAATTGACTACATTTCGCCTCCCTTAGACGATCTTTCAAGGAAAGTCTCAAGTTAGAAAACACCCTGTATATGCAATGAGAGGGCATGAATATAAGGCAGAATTCAATGCTCAATATTTAAAATCTCCTGAAAATAACCAATCATAATAAGATTGAAATTATTACACTAACCTATTTGGATAAACTAATGTATATTCAACAAAATGTTATTAAAATATTTTCCAAACCCTTGAAAAAGCTACTTAGATATCGAAACGTTGCAAATAAAAAAAAGGACTTATTTCTTAAGAAAATTGAATCAATACGTAAACAGCCGTAAAAAGTAATTCATGTAGTAATCATGATTTTTGAAACTTGAGATTTTTGCGGAAGTATTAGTTTCCATGTCTTCTGATTCCGGAAAAGTAGTTTTAGAAGTAGTGATGTCTGTCTGTGAGCAGATGGTTTACTTAGTCGACCTTTCACTTCTATTGCTGCTTGCTGAAAATCGCAGGCAGGAGCGACCCAGCGAGCGCTCCACTTTCGGACCTTTACCGACGCAATCATTCGTTCATACTAGCAGGGCAGCATAAAAGTTCAAAGGTAGTATTCATGTTGCTGCTGCTCGCAATTACTATGTTTTTTTTATCACAGCCCACGGATATTTTAACATTAATTTAAAGGCCCAGTTCTACAAATAACGGATAAAGTTATCCCCAGCACGATGTCTGCTGAATTGTGTGACAAACGTCACTTTATACGCCTTGGGCATTTTTTTGAAATTCAATAGTTATTTATGCATTAAGGGAGATATGAATATGTTTTTCCCTGAGGGGTCAACCGAAGGTAAAGAACATGAATATCTCCCGTGGTGCGTACAATATTTTATCTACTAGCATATTCGTAAAAATAGTATGAAATTTCAAAATGTCATGATGACATTTAAAACTAGAATATGTAAGTAACATCAAGGATTGCCTCATTGTATGGTTGCTAAGACGTTAATTGTAGTTGCATGGTTACCATGAGTTTGAGGGAGAAATAATTTGACAAGTCCCTTGGGAGTTATGAGTAGCTTTTCATATTTTGTTTCTATGACGAAAATGTACAATATCATGTTGCTAGTAGATAAAGTTGTTTTCATTTCTGAGAAAATGCCAACGTTGGACGTTTTGGCTATACATATCCACGATGACATTTAAATGACAGCGGCTGTCAAGACTAATACGTGTTTTAAAAATTATTCTTCAAATGCAGTAGTATCAGTAGAATAAAAAACCATTATTTTAAATTTCATGTAAATATGAATGATGTAATCTATTTACATTGCCGTGTATGTACATCTTAGAGATTTATATTATCCATTCACAAAACTCGTGAACTGTCAATGTCTAATTTTTTAAATATTTGCTGAGTGTACATGGAAATTACAGTTTTTTTGGGAATGTACTTCTAATCTGGTGATTTCTAGTAATATTACAGTTAGGTTATGTTACATGTGTCAAAAGTTAATTGAAGTTTTTCCTTGTAATAATTAACTATAGCTTTTTTTTTCCTTTCCAATAATAAAACCTCCTTTCGTTTCTGTTCCATTGCGATTGAGGTGTATGCACAAAAATTAGATAATTTTGGAGATTATTTTTTTACAAGAAAGTGTGACATAAGTCAAGTTTTTAAATTGCAAAAATTTCAGTGCTGCCAAAATCAACAAGCAGAAGTACCAAACGAGGTACCAACTTGACAGCGTTTTGACAGTTTACGAGTTTTGTGAATGGATAGTAGTTTTAATATTGTTCTTGAGAGAAGTTTTGAGCTCCAAGAATTCGTAGTTGAAAACAATGTAATATTTTCAGGAAGGTAGCTCACACGTTCTCTATAAAATAGACAGTGGCCGCACAAGAAAATTTAGCTGGGGGGAAGGGGGAGGCTAGGGGGGTCAAGTTAAAGTTGGTGGGGGGGGGGGCATATAAAAAAATGTATTAACAACAGTAATGTAATAAGTGCATAGTGACTTGCCGATAATGCTGGTCAGATTGCACAACCGCTGGATTGTTTATAAAATACGTAGGAACTATGCACGCAATATATTTTGCGTGACTATTGCTTGAATCGAATAAAAAAACTAACGAATCATCATGTTAATGAGTAAGGTGGAGTATTACCGATAAGTTGTTATATAACAATAATTATGGACGCAAGCCATTTTTGAGTGGTGAAAATTCAAAAAGCGAGTGCGATCATTGGTCAAATTATATCGTTCGACAGATGTATGCAATAGTCAATTTAATAACTATTTTATTAAGAAATACACCCGTTCGTAAATTTACAGAGTATTACAGGGTATTATATTATTTACTTATCATCATATATAATAAAATATTAAGTATAACAACAACTAAACACTATTGAAGAACTATTCGTCTATTTGCATGACTCGAGGAAAATGCACCCACTACCTACTTTATCTAAATCTATGTTTTTTGCAATTTCCTTTTGAATAGATAAAGTGGAAATGTTGTAAAGCCTCTCATTAGTCATTCTAGTTCTGAGATAAGTTTTGATTCTTTTCAAACTAGAAATAAGGACCTTTTGTAAGAAGCAGTTGAAACAGGTAAAGTCACTGGTATTTTTAGTAAGTTCAAAAAAGTATCAAATGCATCACGGTATTAATGTACTAAATGAAGAAACTTAAGCAAGGAATTTTTTTTTTGTTTTAGTCTTCAGATCTTTTACATAATTTCCTTATTAATAAAATTTCAGCATTTAAGGAGCTGGCGTCCAAAGAATACCACTGGGCAAATTTCGACAACTCGTCTGAATTTAAAAACTTGTTGCTGACAGTATATAGGAAATGAATAGAACTTAAAATAACATTATTATTTGAAATTTTTTTTAATTCATTAATGATAATATCTAGTACAGGTACAAAGTAAAAAAAGTGATTTTTTGATTCATTATCTGTAAAATTTGCTGTACCCATCCACCCTGAAACCATATACGCATTCTCCGAACTGCATTCTGCATACTAAGCTCCCGCTGCTTTTTTTCCCAGAATAATCACTGCAAGCGATTTTCGACTGGTTATCGAGCATTCGATAGCCGGACTCCTGAATTCCTATATGTTTAAAATTACGACGATATACTACTAAATTACAGGCTTTGCATTTTAAAAATATGGTTCAGAACTGTTGGGGGGGGGGGGGGCACTTCGTGAGTGGAGCCCTACAACTACCGTCGGGCGGATGACGTAGATGACAATCAGTCGACCGGTAGTCAGTGACCATTGATAACTTAAAAGTCTACATTTCTGTTTCTGTTTCTGGCAAACATAAAACGTTATTCCATGGAGAGTATAATATGCACAAACCGTTTTCAATAGATATACACCTAATAAAAAATTTAAAATTTCAATAACTTGTTTATTAACAGAGTTCGTTGAAAAATAGTATACAGGGTGCTTCAGGATGTTTTTAATTCCTCTGGTGGAATGGTTCATTACCCCAAATTGAACATTTTTCGTTTAATAACGAGTTGCCTGTATTGTATAATAACCGATTTATTCAACAAATTGACTTCTATTAAAAAATAATTTTAATCAAGTTATGGGTGGCTCTAATGAGGGCTATTTGTTGAAGTAGCTGTTCAAGCAGGTGCTAAAACCCCCCCTCCTGTGTGAACACACATGTGAGCCCATCCTGACCGATGATTGCTGATATGGTGCAATGGTGTTTCTGATAGCCCGAAATACGAGGGTTTTTAGTTGTCCCCGCAAGTCGAAATTAAGAAGATTTAAGTCCGGAGAACGAGCAGGCCACGCCACAGAACCACCTCGGCCGATCCACCGACGACTGAAGGTATTATTTACATGGTTTCTAACCAAAATGTGATGATGATAATGTATCGTGACGCCTAAAAGTACATTTAAGTATCTGTTCTCCAATCTCCAACAAATCATCCAAATCGTTTTGTAAAAAATGTAAATACCTATCAAATGTCCAGAAATTAATCCTGCCCACAAATTTAAGGAAAATCTAGTTTGAAAGTGTGAAAGTGAGTTTCTTCATTCTGCATAGAACAACCGTAAAGTTTATTTCTGGCTGGCGCCCTCATATGGCAACTCACTGCATTCATATGTTAATAATGGCTTGTTCTCACTGATAAATAACTATTGTCTCAAAATGCAATATAGGAGTTACACTGAGTGGGTAAAAAACAAATATATACCACTTATAAAAGAATTCTGTTGATTAAATAGCATAAAACCTTCAGTATACAGCAAATATACTTGTTATATTCCCTGTTGTTATTTGCCATGCTTATTTTTCAATAAATTTGCGGTTCATACTTGCATTTTAAAATAAACGAATTTACACACTATGTGGGCGTGGCGTGTCCTTAGAAACCAATAAGTAACAATCAAATCCTCATGGAAACGGCAATGCCACACTGAAAAATAAAAGGGGACTTCAGTACCGAGAGATTTGTATGTATGTATGTATGTACTGCTTTATAAGCTTACGTCTAAGGGTACAATGCTCACCTTGTCGCGGATTCGGGTTACAAAGTTGGAGCTCGCCTTCTGTGCTTGTGCAGACACCATTGTGTGAGGTGTGCGTCTTGGTGATGTGTTGACCTTGCTACTCTATCTCTTAGGTCTGTGGTTCTGATTAGAGCATAATTAATGTCGTGTTCAACTGTGAATGGTGCCAGCGAGCCCGATTCCAATCGCCAAAGCTGCGCAAAAATTCCGACCCCCGCGAGATTCGAACCGATGACTTGCTTAATACAAGCCTAGCGCTTTCCCAACTGCGCTACCCGGCCTCTTGCCGAGGAGTACATTATGTTTTTTTACATCAAGAAATCGCGAAATTACTACATATTAACCAACTTTTGTAGGTTATATTGACGTGGGTTGACGTTTACTTTCGGCCCGCCGCCTACAAAAAGTCGTAAAATAATATACTACTGCACGGTCTACTTCTGGTATTTTAATGACGATTTTGATGTTCTTCATTGCCGACTTTAAAAAGGAAGAAATTACTGTATATTTTAAAAGATAGAAGTTTTGTTATTTTACGGAATCAAGGCCAAGCGTGACTTGTATTTAGAAAAATAAAGTACTACGTCGTAACTCAAAAACTATAGGGGGCATATTAGTTCTGAGTGGTTTAATTTTATTCTAGGCAAGAAAGTGCATTAAGGATAATTCATATTCTTATTTGGGTATTTCGCCACCCAAATAAGAATATGAATTATGAAATCACGCCACAAAGAAGTTTCAGAGATTGCATTAAGGATACCTAACATTTTGAAAAACAATTAAACTGAGGCTTCGAATAAAAATTTGAATTTTTCTTTTTCGATTGCAGCTCGAAAACGAAAACAGATATTCAAATTTTTGTCACCATCGTGTAGCACTCGAAAAGTTGACCACTTAATGTGCAAACAATTTCTTTTACTTCCTTTTACGATAAAGGAAGTATTGGATTTACCCCAAAAATTCGAAGTTTTCAACAGATCTTTATGTTTTAGAGTCCCTTGAACCCAAAAAACATATTGTTGTTCATTGGTCTGTGTGTCTGTCTGTCTGTCTGTGTGTCTGTCTGTCGGTCTGTGAACAGAATATCTCGAAAACGAAAAGAGTTATGCGTTGAAACTTCATATATAAGTTTTCTGTACTATGCAGATGCGACAGCAAACTTTTGAAAAAAATCGCATAATGGCAAGTAGGTGATATTTCAGTTTTTTTCGATTTTTGCAAAACGGCTCTAACGATTTTTTTTCCAAACTTTACGTTTTTATTACATTTTTAATGTGAGAAAGGTGATTTCCCAAATTGAATACTTCTAAAATGGGTTTCTTTGTTTTTTACAATTTTTTTGTTAACGCCTATTTTAAATAGAACACCCGGTATATTATTACATTTTTTAATTCAGCTTAAAATTTTAGGAAAAATTGTTCTTTTCAACTAACGCTCTATTTAGTAGTAGCGTTTTTGTAGAATTTGTAATTTTTGAAAATTTTTTATAAATGCTTAAAACATTTTATCTACGACCACTACTAAAAGTAGGCCTTTTAGCGCTAGCTTGTTTCACTAAAAGTGACTTTTTATAGTTTACCGTGTTTAAAGAAATCAGCTGTTTACTTTTAGCACATGTGCTAAAAGTGAAGGGAGGTTCAAAACTACAATTTCGAACTGCAAGTGAAGTTGTAAAGCTATTCTAGTTGCTTCTTGCGTTACAGGTAAAGCGTTTTTGAAATAATTAAAGCGTTATGTAATGAATACAGTCATATGTGGAGTATCAATAATTACATTTCGTAACTGACCTTGACAGCACGGGCGTGGCCAAACAATCGCCAGCGGCGTAGGCTACTATTCATTATGATGCAGCGTCGCAGATGCGAACCTTTCTTAAATCGATATTTATGGATTAATAACGGTAAAATTAAGGTCGTAGATAAAATATTGTATGCAACGCGTGCTAAAAGTCGTTTATGCGCGAGACATGTTATGAAACTCAGCCTTCGGCTTCGTTTCATAATTTTCATGTCTCGCGCATAAAAGTCGACTTTTAGCACTTGTTGCATAAATAGCTATTAAATCCAATTTTTGGCTAATTATAAGATCACTTTAAACGGAAGTTGTGTGAGTGTATCACACCAGGTTTTTTAATTTCTAATAATAACGGATATTTCCAGTTCATCCCATCGAAAATGAGACAGCCTAATACTTACCGGCGTGCACTTCAAATGTTTGTGCTTTTTAAATTGGTCTTATGTCAGATCTAGAGTGTTTGTATAATACAGGAGTAGTGACATGGTGAGAGCGAGAAAATTGTCTATTCGTCAGTTAACAAAATGGGGCATACAGGCAGGCACAGAAAAACGTATGAATTTGTTAATTTAGACAAACTTGCGATGACGGTCTAATACGTAAGATCCCCGTATACTTCGGAGTAAGTAGGTAATTTATTGTATTTAATTCACCATTTTACCGATTTTTTAAGTAAAACGTGACTGCGCATGTCCGTTTGTTCAAAATTCATTCCCGCCAATCAAAAAAGTCAAATATATGACTTCACCAGGGTTGCCAGATTGGGCTATCTTTCATTGCCCTTGCCGACTTTATTTTTAATATTGGAATTGGCGACATGTTCGAGCTATCAGCATTTTAAATTACGTTCTTTGGGTGATTGTGCAATTTTTCCTCTGAACGCTCAATGTGAGCATATGAATTGGACTTTTGCTGTCGTTGAATTTAAGTTCAAATAATGTGTTTGTGTGGTTTCACCTTTGGTAAACGCATAGTTTCGTTATACCGTCTGATCGAAAGGTTTTGTCTTCTAGAGAGTTGTGGAATTTTAAAAAATTTAATTTATGGTGGTAGTGATGCGTATATAGAGCTACTAACCCTATAATATAACCTATACAGTTTTGACAGAACCACTTATTTTTTTTTACATAATGTTTTAAAGTTTAATACTGAACACAAAATGGTGTTGTGTCTGAAAAATGGGGGAAATCGCTTTGAACATCTATAGGTGTTTCTGTTTTCAACATCTTTATGAATTCAGAGAAATATTTGTATTTATTAAATTGCGTAATACATATAGGTATCTAACCTTAATCTGTCAGATGTAAAATGCCAAAACTTTTACTGCCAACATAATTTAAAAAAAACAATTCCACGGCCCTCCAGAAGATAAAACTATACGGTTTATTAGGAACTATACTCGATAAAAACAATTTTGAAACACACTTTAGTATAATTAAAAAAACAGAAAATAATGATTCGATTTTTCTAAATCCAAGGTATATTGCGAATTTAGGCGATTTATGTTCAGTTTTAGTACGACAAGCAAACTTTGGCATCTGACAACCCTGGACTCCAATCTCAGTCAGCATACAGACACAGACAGACAGACAGACACGCTAATCATATCGTGTTGGTAGCGCAGCTAATTAACTATAACAACTACTAGATGTTTGAACAGATAGTTGAATTTATTACAATATTTACAATAGAAGAAAGGTACTGCCGATTTTTTTACTACGCGACGATTGGGACGTATCGCTTGCTCGTTACGATTTTGCAACTGCTTGCTTTTTTACTGCTGTACCCTACCTACCCTGGCACTTACCACCTTTAAGACTCAATCGTTCGTTCGTGTTATCAGGGCAGCATAACCGCGCAAAGATAGTTTTTATGTTGCGCACACGCGATTGCCTCTAAGTTTTATTATTTACTTCCGGGCCATTCATTGCACAGTCCCACTGTCGACGACTTTTTAACCTTTAAATAAATAACATTGTTCTTATAACAATCCTACTATTTTTTATTGTGGAATTCAGAGCAAGCAGTGATTTTCGTTTAAGGTTATTTCAACAGTAATCTTACACATCTTACTAAAAGTTGCAAAAATCACAATGAAAAACAAAAATTTGAATTTGTCAAATTGAATGATCCAACTGCCAAGCGAAAGCTCGAAAAGGTACGATGCTATTTAAATTCTTGTTTAGGAATATTAGTAATTTTTTCTATTTGACACCAAAATTGTTCTATGGTTTTGATGGCTAAAGATATTGGAATGTTTATACAAAGTGTTACAACATCTAAGGAAGAAAAAACATGTTCTTTTGAAATTGTTATTGTATCAATAAATTTTTAAACGTCCATGAGTCTTTTATACTCTATTGGTTTTCTGAGTAACATTAATTAGAATATTTGAAAAATTTATATAATGGGCTCATATATGAAGCTACTAGTGGTCGTAAAGGGTAGTGGTTTTTATGTAATTTAGATAAACCAGAAATTGTTGGTAGTAGTCCATTATGAGTTATTAATTTTTTATAAGTGTTATTATCTATTGTCATTCCAATATTTTACACTTCTGTTATTAAAATTTTGAAGTTAGTTTGTAGGATCTTTGTTTTCTTTACTATACGTTTCTGTGTCATTTAAAAGCATCATCATTTTATTGATGTAATGAGTTTTGTTAATTAAAACTGTAGTTTCTGATTTATCACCTTTTGTTATTAGTATATCATTATTATTTTTCAAAAATGTGTTAGTATTATTTATTTTATGTAAAAATTTAATATTTTGTTTATTTTCATATGAATTTAACAAGTTATTTTTATGTTGGTGGTTAGTTAAAATATTGCAAATAGATGTTCTTATTTTGTTTTGATTTTCCAAGTCCAAAACACTAATTGCATTTTCAATATTTACTATAAATTTCTCATTTGGAATTTTATTTTAGGATTACTATATATATTAAAATTTGCTCCTAGCTTCAATATATCTTCTACATCTTGTGGTAGTTGTATATTTGTGAAGTTTTTAATCCAATTATCATTTCTTTCAATTTTGCTTTCATTTTCAAATTTATACTAATATTCCAATGACTTTATTCATCAAAACCATAGAACAATTTTGATGTCAACTAGAAAAATTTACTAATATTCCTAAACAAGAATTTATAAAAGTAGTTGAATATATTTTACAATCTACATATTTTTCTTTTAACTATCAAACATACAAACAGAATTTTGGTGTTGCAATGTGTCAGCCTCTATCTAGTAGTATTGCAGATTTGGTATTACAAAAAATTTAATCTGAAATTTTAATTAACTTAAAGGAAATTAGTTTGTATAAACGATTTGTAGATGACAATTATTTGTAGTAATAAAAACCAAATAAACAAAATTTTTAAAACATTTAATAACTAACCCCAAGATTAAAATTCACAATTGAAAATGAAAATATAAATAAATCTATAAATTTTCTTGATGTAACTTGAATAAGAACAGAAAATAATAATATTGAAACAAATTGGTATAGAAAAGAAATTAAAACTGATAGACACTTAAACTATAATTCTCAAACATCTATAAAATATAAAAGAAGTGTAATTAATAGCTTAATTGACCGTGCAATTTTATTATCTTCCAATAAATAACACCAACATTAAGAAAAGAATAAATAAATTTAAAAATAATAACACAAATAATAATAATTCAACTACCAACTTATACACCAACTGTTGAGGACAAGAATTTAATAATAACCAAAATATTAAAAATCTATTTTACATTTCAATCCCATACATACCAAAACTATAACGTTTAAGTAAAATATTTACAAACTAAAATAATTTTAATATCTCTTTTAAAATAAATGATAATACAAGATAATACAAGAGGAAATCAATTTTTCCAACAATCTAAAAGATAAAACAAAAATTCAATCTGAATAAAATATTGTTTACCAAATTAATTGTAATAATTGCAAAATCTGAAAAAAAGATTAACTCAACATAAAAATTCTATAAAAACAAAAATTTAAAACCCAAATAAGCCAAATACTGCTCTTTCTGATCATGCAGTTGATAATTATCATAATTTTAATTTTAACTAACCTAAAATATTGCAAAAAAATTTTACAAAAACGCCTTATATATGAAATGATTGAAATAAAAAGAAATAAAAATTCTAGTAATTACAAAACCGACAGTGAAAATCTTCATTGCATTTAATATTATCTTCTCTAAATTTTCTTCTATAATTAATAAAGGAAAATATATCGTATAAATTACAATTAATATCAAAATATCTTTTACAATGCAATTTTTGTACCAAGTTATACCTTTAAAATAAGAAAGTTTAGATTTCAAATTTTGAAATCTGACATTTTATATCTACAAAATTGTTTTATATATTCTTTTCAACTTATATTGTAAGAATTATTATTAACATTTGAACATTTTACAACTTTATCATCTAAAAATTTCAATCGACCTTACATATAGTAAGAGTAAATATACATTGTTTAAGTAATATAACCTTAATCTCATTTTCCTTTTTAGTCTATTGTATTTCAACATACTGTGTAATTTCTGAGGAAGTCAGCTAAGCTGACGAAACGTCAAATATATTATATAAGAAGATCATTAGCTGACTAATTTTCCTAAACTATATTGCATATACTTAAAAGGCAGCTGTTATAAACAAATATAATAAAGTCCAACGCTATCAGTCTACAGTGTGAATCAGAAAGGGTGGCTGCTGTAACAATAATCTCTCCTAAATGCATACTGAAGGTTATCCAGTATTATGCCCCAACATGACGAAGTCAGGAAATATTTCTGCGAAGAGGTTACAAATAATCTGAGGAAAACATACACGAAAAAAGTGAAGATGCCTAGGTAAATTCAATTTTTTGATGAGAGAAATAATAGAGGTACAATGTTACCTGATCTTATAACTTCCCATCAATTATATGCTATGAACTAGGGTGCCTGGATGTGATTTTAACGTAGTTGTCCTTTACGAAGGTACAGACAGATCGTTGTCCCTCTTACTCTAAAATAGGACAAATACGTCAAACTGACATTAAGGCACCCTACCATCAATCAAGGCGGTTTATATTGCTCCAGGCCGTGACATTGAGTCTATAAAGTGACCTTTGGGATGTCCTATCAGAATTTGGCACCATGGCTTCGCCAATCTTTAACAAAAAATTACTAGTTAGCAAATGGGCAATCTGTCACTGCACTGTCCCTGTCATTCTGGTACATGCCAGTTGAAAACATCTTTAAAATCGTTGCTATTTATATTGCAATGCGTCAGTCCACCATAATTTATGTATTTATTTAATTCGCACTCAGCCAACAGCCGTTAGGCCAATTATAGGCGTCGCTGTGCAGTTAATATTCGATTTAGAAGCAATTCCTAATGGGTTCGAAGTAAATCGCTACTAATTTTGATCATCTAAAACAAATAACTTGCTTGGAAGCTAGTGGTGTTGCGGTTAATTTGACTTGCAGCTTGATACGTAATACTTCAAATGCATTTTTGCAACTGACGTGAACTGCCTCGACAAAATGGTTTTTAACGTAAAATAAATTTAATGTTTTTAAAAATTAGTGTTTACTGGAATGTTCTAGTAGTACAGGCGCCAGGGAATTTTTACATGCAATTCTTGGTACCTGCATTTTGTGTTAATGGGTGGGTGGGGGGCTATGCTCTGAGTCTAATTTTAAGTTTTCGGATCGATCGGAGAAATTGTTTTTCCGCAATATCGGAAGAAGTGTTGAAAACGGTTTTTCAGCAATTTCTCGTTTCCTGTTGCTCTGGCACTGGAATTGCATCAGTACAAGTTTGTAGTTTATGGAATTCCCCACAACTTTTGGAAATGCCTTTTTCTCGTGCGCTCAACAATTTAAAAGTTGTTACCATATAAATCCAAGAAATTAAGGGTTGAAATGGGTTTTACGTAAATATATCGCTTTCAGTTAATCCTACGATAAAAAATACTCTTATATTTTTTGTAGAACAACTAATTTGCATAAAATTTGTGTATGAGTATTTTTCCATTTGGACAATTATTTACCGTTCTACAGCGCCGCAAATGTCGCAAGTCACGTAAACCGTACATTTAGTGTGCACTTTCGAACGGCCCTGTTCCTTCGAGTGTGTCGCACCAACTGTTTTCCACACCACCTTTGAGGTACAGCTTGTGGCGCGTTTTCTTTTACGTGGTCTCCCCTATAGGCCTAATCCACGAAGTGTATTTCTACACTTCCCTTGGTCTTTTTAATGGGCCGTTTCTGCATCGTCAATTCCAATCATTGCAGAATTGTTGATTTTGTCGCCCTTGTTAAGTTGTGTTTCCGTTGAAACAAACTCGGGAAGAGAAAATATGTCATCGTCGTAGCTGGTGTGGTATTCGTCTTCAACTGTAGCAAGCATTCTGGAGATTTCTTGCACGTTCTCACAGAATTCCCCGGCGCATATGGAGCAAATGGCGGTGCACTTTAATCCCGCTTTGCGGCAGCCACAAGCCTTTCCACATTTGGTCTTACACCCGCATGAAATTAATTTAATTATTGCAGTAGGCGCGGGAGGCTCAGTGCTGGCACCGGTGTAAACGTACGGCCACGTTTCTTCCAGCCCCATCTTTCCGCGGGTAGAGTGTCATTTCCAAGCCAGGATTGAACTTGATGGTATGTCCGGAATGCGTGCATCCTGGCCGTGTCTTTTGTAGGTGGCAGGGATGCCAGAGTAAACGTTGACTTCGCAAGGGATTTCGCGAAGTGTTTGTATCACAGCAAGTTGATTGACTTGTCTTTATGGATGTCTCCACCGTACAACGCAATAAAGAATTGCTCTCCCGCTAATGCGATGATATCCGCGTCTACATCTTTCTGTACAAAGTGATTCACTGCAGATTCCAGGCTAGGTGTCTTTTTTAGGGTTTTAAGAAATTTCACTTTTCCCTTACCGTAAGCAGCCGATGTTGTGTCACAACCAGAAAATGCATGCAAAAACAAGATATGCTTGGATACAGCATCGCCGTGTTTCACGCATGATTTATCCTTCGTATTCAGTTTTCCGGGCTTGCAAAGAAAAACACACTACAGTCTAGATTCAAAAAATTAATCAAATGACAGAATAACCGAGTTGACTGTTCTTCACATGGTGAGCCGTGAATCGTTCATTTTGAATATAAATTTTTATTTTGTTTAAGTTTAGTGACACTCTACCCACGGGAATATGGGGCTGAGAGAAAAGTGACCGTACGTTTACACACGTGTCTAGCACTGAGCCTCCCGCGCCTCTTGCAATAATAAAATTAATTTTATGCGGGTGCAAGACCAAATGTGGAAAGGCCTATGGCTGTCGCAAAGCGGGTTTAAAGTGCACCGTCATTTGCTTCCCGCCGGACAATCCTGTGAGAACGTGCAGGAATTCTCCAGAATGCTTACTACAGATGTTGACGAATATCACATCAATTACGACGACGACATATTTTCTCTTTCCGAGTTCTTTTCAAAGGAAACACAACTTGACAAGGGCGATAAAATCAACGATTCTGCAATGAGTGGGATCAACGATGCAGAACCCGGTTCATCAAAAAGACCATGGGAAGTGTGAGACTGTTAGAAATACACTTCGTGGAGTAGGCATATCGGGGAAACCACATAAAAAGACGCGCTATGAAATCGACTACATTTTATCGTCACAAACATAAATTGTAGATTAAATACATTTAATATAAATAGGGATCACCGGCCGCAGTTAAGAGGCACAACAAAACAACAACTTATGTTATTTTACTATATAGGTCTTCATAAGATAAAATACAGCTTTATAGTCTGTTCAAGAAACATAAAAACACAAAGTGACCTTTGATTTCCAAAAGTTTATGAGTGTACTACACAAATTGCATCTTTGTCTAGGAATGTACTAAAGTTACTAAAATGAATTGGTTAAGGATGTGACATTGACTTCCCATCTGTCATAAATGTTGTAATTCACTACTTTTAAGGCTACTATACAAATAATGTGTTGGATACTATTGACGTAGCGTTTACTAATAGGTATTTTTATTACATTTTATTAAACTTCAGGTGAGAATTTCGAGGAAAATATCTACTTTGACACTGTCAATGAAAAATGTTAATTGTCATTTTTAAATTCAAATCTGACTGTATACGGGTGTGGAAATTTTTGCAAAACAAAATACAGAATCTCTAGTGCAAAAATTATATGCACATATCAACTTTAAAAAAATATATATGTTTTTGTGTTTACTGAATGCCCTATACAACTACGTATTGGAAAAAAATGTATACACATCAACAATATCCAACACTTATGAGATTGAGAATTATTGTAATTATTAATTTCTATTGCTGAAAACTCTGTTACAGGTGCAATGAGTGAACAGTCAAGTGACAACTATCATATTTACCTTTCGAAATGTCAATTTCAATATTTGTTAAAACAATTCTTATTCTTATTGTTGTATTGTTGTATGTTATATGCAACACGTGAGTAAAGACTTTTCTGTTGATCTAGCAGATTTCTGCTCCTTAAAAAAATATCGTTTTACTCCGTCATACCATAAATAACTATTTTGCGACACCTACGTGTAAAACTGTTTTCTCAATGGGAAAGTAACATTTTAATGAGGAACGATGAAATGTTACTTTCCAGTAGTGAATAAAATATTCCATAATCTGTAACAACTAAATGTTCATATGTGTATCTTGATAACGTGCACACAGAGCTGGCCATTAATTAATTACTTTGTAATTAAATTGCTAATTAAACACCTTTTTGTTGATTTGCCTTAAATTGAATTATTTTTCACAATAAGGTAATTTAAATGGCAATTGCCATTTCTGTTATAAAGTTCTTGACAATTACTTTTTGATAGTACATTCAATTGCTCAATTACTTTTGAGTAATTAAATTACTCTAAAGTATTTAAATTACAACTGAAATTACTAGTGGTAGTTAAATCACTTTTTCGGAATTTAATTACTAAATTACTGACCTCGATTGGGTATCAAGTCTCCAGCATGCACAAACTAGTTAGATATTAGATGTTAAACAAAGTGCAATAGAGTGTTTCTAGAACAAAATAAGTACAATTTATGATTTCCTATGACTAGTCGGATAACAGCTAATTTGTAGTGCCAGCGACGTGTGTACAAGCAAAGAGGAAAATATTAGGTGGAGACACTTGTGTCTGTAGATATGATCTGCATGTGTTGTTCCTTGAGTATTTATTTATTTATTTTGTACTCAGCCAACAGCCGTTGGCTTCCAAGTGCTCAATTGTTTCCGGTTTATCGACGTAGACATGCGACTTTACATATCCTCAAAGAAAATAATCTAACGGCGTCAAATTGCACGAAAGACGTGGCCAATTAACAGATCCACAAAATGAATCCACGAAATGGATCTGTTAACTGGCCACCTCTTTCGTGCGATTTGACGCCGTTAGATAATTTTCTTTGAGGATATGTAAAGTCGCATGTCTACGTCGATAAACCGGAAACAATTGAGCACTTGGAAGCCAACATTCGACGCGTTATTGCCGAAATACAGCCTGATTTACTGCGAAGAGTGTGTGAAAATTGGACCTCCATATTACGTCATGTACATGCCAGCCGCGACGGTCACATGCCCGAAATCATATTCAAACATAAATGCCATAAAATTATCTTTCAAATAAAGCCAATTTCATGGATATTAAAAACATTTTTCTGTGTTTTATTTCAATTTAAAGTTCTCCCACTCTAAAAAAACACCCTTTATAATCGAAATGGCCGGAAATAACACTAACTTTAATTTTTTAATCGAATCGTCCTATATATTTTATGTGTGACTCAAATTACATACAACAGTGCTGTTGAATGTGCTTCGGTATTACACAGAAAAAAAAATTAAGTATTCTTCAATTTTAGATAAAGATAAAGTAGTGCATGATGCATATCGTTAAATTGGTAATTAAATTTGCTGTTTAATGGCAAAATGGCCCCATGGCCCTTAGTAGGTGCCATTTAAAAAAGTGACTTTTTCTTAAAAACGTGTTTAGCAAACTTTGTTCTTTTATTAAGGGTTTGTTATTGACCTCATTGATAAAATAGCCATTATTATTAGTTGCTAGAGTCAATTAAAACATATTTTAAGTCACAGCCTTCTATCGTAAAAAATAAAACTTGAAAAAAATTTAAATTTGCCGAGGCTACTTTATGTAATTTGACATAAAATATACAGGGTATAGTATCTCCATATAAAATTTTATCTACATCGATTCATAAATAAAGAATATATAAGCATAGCCCTGTTCTCATTGTCACCCGGTATAATATTGTAAAATTAATGTATACAAGATTCTTGGAATCACTTTAAGTTGGTTATCTTGTAATCCATGGAATTTAACTGTTTAACGTTCCACATTATTCTTGAAATGTCATACAAGTGGAGTGATGTAACCGATGCGTTATTAACCAATTTTTACACTGTTATAAACATTTTAAGAATTATGCCCGCCTACTCTGAATCACAGAGAAAATGAACCAACCGAATGTACTTTTTATACTTGCTTGCTTGGTTTCAGTGCTTGGCAGATTTGCTGCAGCAGGCTGGAAGGAGCTCAACTTTCGAACGTTTTCCGACACAATCATACGTTCCTGTTAGCAGGATAGCATAAGCGCCCAAAGGTAGTCCCCATGTTGCTGCTGCTCCCAGTTACCGTAATTCTATAATTTTATTATTATTTAGTTGACGCCCATTGACCCACAGCTGATGAATTTTTTAACATTGAATGATAGTTTATAACAGTCATACTCATAATGTATTTTTTATGGAATCCAGAGCAAGCTGTGGTTTAAGATTATTTTAACAGTATATCTTGCAGATCTCAGCTACTAAAAGTTTCAAAAGTGACAATGACAACCTAAATTTTTCAATTTGTCAAACTCTGCCACCAAAATGCCAAGCTAATTCTATAAGTCAGTATAGCATCGTATTAAAGACCTATACATATAATATTGAATTTTAATAATTAGTTTCAACAGCAAAGATGAGGTTGCTGAACTTTTTTTCTGTGGTCAATTGTTCGTTATAGGTCCTTCATAATTATGAATGAATGAAATATAAAATCTTTTTTAACATGCTAAAATATAAAGAAATTATATATTTACCTTAAGATTATCGCGAAATGTTTCTTTTGGTATCATAGCTAACCAGAAGTTTGTACTTTTGTGCAGAAAGCCAAATAAATATTATTCCAACGCACAAATAATTCAACGCCTGTTCAAACACAACAATACTATACAGAATACCCAGTGATATCCTACTAAATAGAATGCAAAATCTTTGAATCCCGTAGGAGAACTAGAAAACGTAGCCCAGATTAAATTTAGTAACCTAGAACATAGATTTCCAAACTTATTTGTTTCAGATAAAAAATTACTCATCCCCCTGAAAATCTACCTTCTATAAGCTAGAAAGATGCAGCGACAAATTTTGTGTTATGTATGACGATGATGATATTTCTACGTACGTTTTACAACATCGTAAGAATAGCTATTTATGATACAAGTGCTAAAAGTGTCGTTTAGCAAAAACACTTTTAGCACGAGTTTGCATACAATATTTTTTCTACGATCTTATACCTAATAAAAACAATAATATTTTTTACTTATAAACTATTTTAAGATTTACAACTGTTTACATATTTACTTAACTAATAATTTTTCTTGACATAATCGCCTAGTTTCTTTAAACTCATACTTATTTTTAGTTCCTTTAACTTCAATTGGAAGGTTATGACTCGTATACATTTTGAAGTCTTTATAAAAGAAACATTTTGGAAACTGCTTTTTGTAAATTTGGGTAATCTAACATTCTGCCTATTCCTAGTACTAGAATTATGAATATCACAACCATAAACTAAGTTTTGGGTCATATATTCAGGTAACAGGTTATTGACTGCTTTAAAAACTAACAACAAAGAATTGAAATAAATACGTTGCTTCATACTTAACCATTGTAAACAATCTAGCATCGCAGAAATTCTTGTATATTTCGAACAGTGAAATATAATACGCAATAAGCCTACTTTCTTAACTACCTTTTTAATTACACAATCTAGGTGTGCTTTGAAGTTTAATTTATCATCTATAATTACTCCGAGATATTTAACGTGAGTACCTTTGCTATTTCGAAGTTTTAAATTTAAATTTTATTGACCGATTCTGCATTAGTACCTGATAAAATTATTGCTTTCCTTTTTGCGGTATTCAGTTTCATTTTATTACCTTTTAACCAATTATAGATAATTTTTAAATCTATATTCATTTTACTAACAGCATTTCTAACATCTTCGTCAGTAACTGTCACTAATGTATCATCTACAAATAGATTTATGTTACAATCTTTTAGAGTCAATTCCAAATCGTTTATATACAAAATAAATAATAATGAACCCAAAACGGAGCCTTGGGGTACATCCAAATTGTTTTCCATGTAGCTTGACTGGCACTGATTGAAGTATGTAGTTTGTAGTTGATGAGTGAGATAACTTTGAAACCACATATTTTCGTTACCACGTATTCCATATGTATGTAGTTTATTCACTAACCGCTGCCTGTCGATAGTCTCAAATGCACGTTTATAATCTAGAAAAACAGTAACTTTTCCAATTCATGAGAACCAAGTTTAACGCTGTTGCCGGTAACACATTTATTGGTCGAAATTCTTCGCACTTCTTAGTTAATTTAACTTTAGGTACTGGAACAACTCTAAATATTTTCCATGATTCTGGAAAGCATCCTGTTCCGAAAAACTGATTTATTAATTTAACAAATATCTCACCTACAACTGGTAAGGCACCTGCAATTACAACAACTGTAAAACAACCTTTTGGTCTAATTTTAGCTATTGATTTTTCAATATCCTTTAATGTAATTGCTTTAAATTTAAAAGTACTGATATTATTCGGAAAAGTAGCTTTTTCAAAGCGGTCGTTTATAATAATGGACTTGCTTAGCTCTAATCTGCTATTTACGAAGTACTGATTAAATTTATTAGCAATATCCTGGGCATTGCTAATTTCTTCTTCGTTAAATAAAATGTTTGAAAAGTATTTGTCCTTGTATTAAAGATTTGATAGTTTTCCACATCTTCTTCGGATTTCCACGACAGTTTTCTATTCTATTTTCACAATATTAGTTTTTCCTGTCTTTAATCTTATTGCTGTAAAAATTCCGCATACGTTTATAGTTTTCCCAGTCCTGTGTGTTTTTAGTAAGTTTAGCTGTCTTGTACAATTGATTGCGTTCCGTCTGGAGCTTGCGTAAATCACAGCTTAACCATGGGGTGTCAGTTTGAAGTGCAATTGTTTTGCTGTCAATGAGGTCATTTACCGAATTTTGTATTCTGCTGACCATATGTGTGGCAAGATTGCTTATATCTTTACTATCTAGTAATGTAACCCACCTATATTTATTTAGTATATCAAGCAGTTTTTGTGATGAGTAATTAGTGAACCTTGTGATATAAATTTTTTAAAATTGCTATTATAACGCGCAACCTTTCGTAACGTGACATCGATTGTATTATGTTCAGAAATTTCTGGAATCTGCACATTAACAATTACTTTTTCACGATTTGTTAAAACGAGGTCAATGATTGTATTGGATTTTTTTGTTGATCGCGTAAATTCGGTTACGAGTTGGTTTACATCCAACGTAAGTATTTATTGATCGTGGGAGCTTGCTAGAGTAGAATGAATCTATAGAGATATCCCAGTTGAAATCGCCTAGAATTAAATGCTTGGTGTGGTCTACTATTGTATCGTCGTACCATTTTTCAAACTGCTCTAAAAATCTAGCAATACTGGCACTTGGAAAACAATAAACAGCAGTGTACAATCCGTTTTGAAGTGCTTGCGCTATGTAAATGGATAACAGCCAGAATACGTTGTTAAATGAAAAGTTTGACACTATTTTGAATTTAATATTGTTACTCACAACAATTGCCACTCCTCCCGTGTATCGATTTTCAGCATTACAGCGAATGGTGACATAACCCCGAGAACTTATTTCACAGTCCTCAATATTCTCTGTGAATCTTGTTTAAATTAAAAATACGATAGCTGAACGCCTGTCTTCAATTTCCTCCATATGTTTTAGCATACTTTGTGGATTTGAATAAATAATTTCAGTATTTGGTTCTGTAATTCTAAAAAATATATATTACTTCTATTTTGTCCTAGTTTACGTTTGGAAACTGGACAGTCAAAGCTCTATGTAAAATGATCTACATTTAGATTAATTTTTAGTTTTCTTTAGCATTACAGCAGTTCAAACATTTCTTTTATTCGTCGTTAGCCTTACATTGTTTCAAAAGATGAGAACCGGCACATTTTGGGCATGTTATCTTCGATTTACATTGACTCGCTTTATGATTGAATACATTACATGAAAAGCACCTCATTACTTCAACTGCATCATAAACTCTACACCTATCGCAGCCGATATGAATTTTTTCTTCTTTAAAAATACACGATAGGTACATGCATTTACTTCCTCAAATACTGTATAATTTTTCCTGTTGTTTTAGGTTGTGGATTCCTTTATATGTGCAACTTTTATGGATGGTTCCTGTGATTCCAAAAAGCTATTTTGGGATATAATTTTCTCCTCAATCGTTTCCATTGTCAATTTTTCGCTTATTCCAATAATTTTTACTCCAGGCAATTTCTTCTTTTTGAATCTAACTTCGTAGTTCTCTTCAAGGTTAGATCCGATCATCCTTGTTTTTCCATCCAATAACAACACCACCCTTGCTAACAGTCCGTAGGCCAGATATATTTAACTCGGTAGGATCGATAGCATTTTATATGTCTTTTTTAGTGTCAATACTTTTTTGGTCCTGATTTTTGGGTTTTATTACTACGACCTTAAAGTTACTGTTATAATCCATACATATCGATTTAACAAGGGTTGACGTTTTTTACAGTAGTAATTTATGTGATAATACGTAATATGTCAGTAAATAAGTAACCGACACCTGTGTAACTGCTTAGAGTAATAATTTTACATTCATCATTACATGATACTTTAATTATTTAAAATACGTTATCTCGAACGAAAGAAGCAACTAGAGTAACTATATAACGTCGCTTTCAGTTTAAAAGACGTAAATTCAAAATCAGTTGTTTACTTTAAGCACAAAACAGCTCATTTTAGTTTCGGCACTCTAATACGTTATTTTTAGTTCTATAAGCAGTTGGTAAAATGCCTACTTTTACTAAAGGTCTCAAAAAAACTATATTGTTGCAAATAGGACACATGGAAACTAGAAATTATAAAATTATATATTGAAATCAGCTATAGTAACATTCACATCACTCACATAAAATTAGAGTAACGAAGGCTAATACTAAAATACAAATCATGTAACAGTTAATAACATTTAAAAAAACCTGTTTCTCTGCTATCAATTTGTTAAAATTCGGCTCTATCTCTGTCAGCAGCGTTCTTAAATCAGCGCGATTAGTTCTTTGCAGTCGGTTTATTTTTTATGTTAACATATTTGTGACCGTATGATCTAATCACTATGACTTTCTATGTTACACAAGTTTACTGAACAGATGAAACATGAACGAACTGTTTTTCAAAATGTTCTTAGCTTCTCCTTTCTTTATTCGTTTACCGCCCCCTAGTTTTATCTAACGCCCCTCAATTGCACATGATGCCACTATCACCACTCTGAGAGCTATCGCCAAAGACTATTCAAAAAATAAAAGTAAAAATAAAAAGAAACACCCAAACCCTACAGAAACCACCTTCGATCCAATAGATTGTTCTCTGCAAGTTTGTACTTAGTTTAGTTTATAATCAAAACCTTGACATATTATTCATAAGCAACCTATTATAAATATATAATAAAAACCAATATCCTAAAACAGGAGGTTGGGAAGTTAGGCTATAAGGTAGAAAGTAGGTAGTCAATCAAACCTATTAAATAATGCAGAACACTACATGCCGAGTTAAACGGACAAAAGTACCATAGTTGCATTCGACCATTTCTATTTTCGGGTTTTTGTAAACAAATTTCTCATTACTTTTAATAGCGATATTATCACAGAAAACAATTACTTATTATGCCTATTGGTTGTGTTTTTTAAAACTACGAAAACAACTACGAACACAAGTACATTTTATTTAATAATAAAGCGGGTGAATTTCTGCCTTACTGAACTGGTCATTGAAGAACAGTTTCGGTAAGTCCAGGTTTGAGTTCCAAGACTGATATTACATAACCTATAAATTATTTCCTATTTGTAGTTATTAATTAGGCCTTTTACCAGCGAGCAACATGATTTTATTATTATGGTGCATTACGCAGGTATAGCGGCTATTGAGCGTTCTTATTTGATATTTCTAACTCGAGTTTAACCTACAGTTAGTAATGAAGATGTTAAAAATTTCCTAGAAGACAATCGAATCACGGTGCGCTTTTGCGAATCTCTTAAACTCAAATATGACACTTATAAATCGTTTAAAATTAGAGTGGCACATAGTGACAAAGGAAGGGTCCTCAACGAGAAACTCTAGGGTACCAACATCCTGGTTAAGCCGTATCGCAACAGAGCATCAAAGGATTTTCGACAGCGGGGCAGCAAATCCCAACCATCTATGCGGCCCTGCAATAGAATTTATTACAAACAATGATGATCAGCACAGACAGCAAGTATTTGTCGGTAACAAGGATACCATATCAGTTTTTACATACAATGTACAATCAATTCGCAATAAAATTGATGATTTATATATTTTCATTAGCAGCTATACTAATAAATTCTCTGTTATTTGTTTAACCAAACATCACTTAGCTGTTAATGAAACGCCTTACTACCTTATTAATGGTCATAAAATTATCTCTATTTTATATAAGTTCCCTTTCTACGGAGGGTCATTCCGAGCTGGCGGCAGTTAAGTTAAACAAAAATACAGTTCTAATTACCGTTTATAGGCCGCCATCTGGCAGTTGTGAACATTTTATGGACTGCATGAAGGATGTTTTAAGTAAGTTTTTGAGTTCCAGAGTTAATTTAGTAGTTAATGGAGATTTTAATGTCTGGTTTCACACCAGTGATCCTAAAGCTATACGATTCTCAGACCTAATTAATACTTATCGTTTACTGATCACAGTCTGTAATCTCACACGTGGTAAGAATTGCCTGGATAATATTATAACACATTTTTTAGGCAGCGTTAACACTCGCATATTGAATCCAAATCTATCAGATCACAAAGCAGTTTTAATTCAATTTAACTCTGAAATTAACCCTAAAACAGCTTCGCTTGTTAGACAAATAAGACTCCTGACCGACAGAGGGACGTTCGTTTGGCTCAGGCGGATTGGAGTTTTTTGAGAAACAGTGATGTTGGTGTTAATAACAAGTTTGAACGGTTTTTGGTGATTATTGCCGACTTCATGGTTAGATGTTTCCCTGTTAGAACTGTTGGGCGGAATGGCCGCGATGTGACGGGCGGTTTTAATTGGTTTACTGCAGAGCTGTCGAAGGCACGTGGTTGTCTTTCTCTGCTCAGGGATATGTATTTGTATGCTAGGTACCATAGTGAACAGCTAAAAAGTGCAGTTAATGTTTTTCGAAATAATTATAGCGAGAAAATGAAAATTGCTAAACAGAACTACTATGCTAAATATATCGAAACTAACGGCAAGACTCCGAAAATCTTTTGGACAATTGTCAACAACTTTAGAGATCAGAAGAAAACTCTTAGTACTGTATCTAAATTTACGCCAGAAGAAATGAATCAATATTTTCTTAATGCTCCTCGTAATATAATAAAATCATTACACAAGTCAGTAATATCACACACGAGATATTTAAATAGGCATGACGAAATAAAACTAAAATTTAATTTTAAAGAAGTTAGTATTGCACAAATTAGAGGAACAGTTAACAGTCTGAAAAACAGCACCAGCCGTGATATGTACGACTTGAATGTTATTAAGAAAAATTTTAGATGTAACCATATCGCCATTAACTAATTTGATCAACGAGTCATTTCGGTCAAGTGTTTTCCCAGATATATTTAACATCGCTAAGATCATACCTATTCCTAAAATCGGTAATTCAGATATGATTTCAAGTTTCAGGTCAATTTCACTTTTACCGGTTTTATCGAAAATGCTGGAATCCGTCTTGAAAAACAAATTTACGATTTATTCGAATATCATGATCTGTTTTTTTAGAAACCAGTTTGGGTTTAGAGTTAATAAATCTACCTCTTTAGCAGTTGATAATATAATTGAACCAATTGTTCAAGCTTTTGAAAGTAATGAATATAGTACAGCTCTAGCGTGCGATCTGCAAAAGGCTTTTGATTGTGTTTGTCATGCAACCTTAATTAATAAATTGTGATATTACGGTTTCCAGCAGGAAAGCTTGAATATGATTAGTTCATATCTACATAACCGAAAGCAATTCACATGATGTAATGGCTTCAAATCCACCGAGAAAAATATACTTCAGGTAGTCCCGCAGGGCTCAATATTGGGTCCTGAGTTATTTTTAATTTTCATCAACGATCTGCACAATGGCTCACCAGAAGTCGACATAACGCTGTTTGCAGATGACACTACAGCAATAAAGGCAAATTCTAATCTAAACCTTTTACTTAATGAGATAAAAACAATACAAAATTATTTATCAATTTGGTTTACTGCAAATGATCTGAACCGAAATCAGCAGAAAACACAGGTCATAGTCTTCTCTCAACGAAACATAAATGGTTTTACAGATCCTAATAGCATGAAATTACTAGGGGTCTGCATGGATCCATTGCTTTCGTGCAATATGCATATCGATAATAATATATGGGAAAATATCTCGAAAAACTTGTTTGTAATAAGAAAACTATATGGTGCTGTCTCAAAAGATTATGTAAAAATGTTTTACCATTTTCTAATTGCATCACTGCTGAGTTATGCTGTAATATGCTAGGGGCACTCGTCAAGCTCCTCACGTGTTTTAAACTTCAACGTAAAGCAGTAAGGATCATTACTGGTGTGCTGTACAGAAGTGATGTAAGGGCAAAATATATAGAATTACGTATTTTAACTTTTCCAAAGACCAAATTTTTGCAGACTGAATGCGGATCGCAATGGTCTTATTTATTATGAGGCTGTATTATTTAACTGTCTGCCTGGCCACATGAGGAAACTTCCACTGCCAAAGCTTAAAGTTACATAAACACATATTTAATAACTAACGCTTTCTTCAACATGAATGTTTTTTAATCTTTTTTTAATATCACAATTTGTTAAAACCACATGTTCCAGCAGTGTTTTATTTAATTTTAATGACTGGTTGTAAGCATGTTTCACGTACTGAATTAGGAATAAATGTGAATTCTATATTCTGGCATGAGCCCGCGTTGCGAATAGACGTGAGCCTGTGTACGCAGATAAGTGCCGTATTTATAGTTCAGTTCAATTGCTAGTATAAAGTTCGAAATTCTACTTTGTGCATTGTGTGAATCGCGTCAAAATCTTTAGTCAACATGCCGTTTACAAAATCGCAAATAGAGGACATGAAGGAATTTTAAGTGATCAACTAACTGAGCAGTTTAAAAACGAGGACTTTATCACTAAAATAGCCAAAAGTTTAACAAGTGCCTTGGTAAAGCAGTTTCAAGAAGAAATTAACACCCTAAAAACTAAAGTAGAGGATACACAAAAAGCAAACGCCAAGATTGTCGAGGAAAATGCATCTCTCAAGCAGGAAATTTTCAAGCAGAAATTAGCTGTTGATCAACTGGAGCAATATAGCCGCAGAAACTCAATTCGTATATTTGGAATACCTGAAGAAGAAGCGGAAGCAACCAACAAAAAGGTTCTTTCGTTATTCAGCGATAATATGAAGTTGAACATATCCGAGGATGACCTCGACCGCGTACATCGAGTTGGAGTTAACTCGGTTTAACGTCGTTTCGACTTTTTAAAAAAACTTTATTAATTCAAATAAAACTTTATTAGTCGAAATGAGAAACAATGACGGAGCTTGCTAGAAGCGAGCGGCGTTTTACAATGTTGGATGCAGGATGCTAGCAAGACTGACGAAATAATGTGAACAACTAACTTATATAAACTTAGATAAGATAATACAGCGGAAGACAGAAGCCGACTCATCAATGATGTGACTGGGCTGTTATCAAGCACGTGCATACATGGTCATCACGCATAATTTTGGGCCTGTTTTAAAAGCTGATAAGTCAAAGGTTGAAGCTGATAAGTCAAATTCAAGAGGAAAAACCAAGTGTCGAGCTATTATAGTAAAATTTGTGAATTATCAAAAACGCAAAATTGTGTTTGATAACAAAAAGTTGTTAAAAGCTTCTGGAATCACGATACGCGAAGACTTAACCAAGCTGAGAAATTCTTTAGTTTTGGAAGCAATCAAAAAATTTGGAGCCAAGAATGTATGGACTGCAGACGGGCGCATATTAGTTAATTGTAACAACCATAACAGAGTTATCACAACGATGGAGGAACTAAAGAAAATTGTATAACTTTTTCAATTTGTATCTGCGTACCACCGCTGATTGCTCATCAGTACTAACAGTATTAGTTTTTCTTTTTTTTTCTATTTTGCATTTCATAGGCTTTTGTATTTAAATTAATTTGTGTAGAATAAATCTACTAGCAAACTTTCTGAATATATGTTTTAGTATAAGTTGCCTTTGTGCTTGCTATGAAATTATGTGTAACGATATTTTGTTTTTAGGTACCTAATGAAAATCGCTCATCTAAACGTTCGCTCACTAATTAGTAACTTTGGTTCTTTCAAAGGTCATGCACTGAACTATGATTACGATGCTGTGGCGATGACGGAGACATGGCTGGGAAGTTCAGGCAGGGGTGGAGGTGTAGGTATTTATTTAAAAAACAAATTCAAATTCACAATAATTACACCTGAATGTGAAACAGAGCAACTGTGGGTAACTATAAATGTTAGCACACATTTTAGTATTGTTTTAGGCGTTTTATACAGACCCCCTCGGCAAAATTTATTAAAATTTATTGAAGACTTTGAAAATAGCGTATCTTTAGTTTTACTCCGATCAGATAATGTTGTATGTTTAGGAGATTTCAATGTTAATATGCTCAATTGTGACAACCCTGGAGTTGAACATTTTAAATCTTGTCTGGATGGTTTGGGTATGGAGCAGTTAGTTAAAGAACCAACCCGTATTTCATCTGCTGGGGCATCATTGATAGATTTGATAATTACAAACACACCAAATCTGATCAGTGATGTCGAAGTAGTCAGTCTACATAACGTGTCAGATCACGAACTTGTTAACTGTAACATTAAGACCGAATGGTCCAAACCCAAATCACGTACTAGAAGCTATAGGGATTTCAAAAATTTTGATTATCAGCAATTTTACGATCATCTAAGATCTATACCCTGGAGAAATATATTTCACTTAGAAACTATTGATGATAAGTTACAATTTTTTAATAGCAACATGAATATTTTGCTAGATATGCATGCACCAATGAAAACTTCCAGATTTACAAAACCTTTTGCTCCGTGGCTAACCAGTGGAATTAAATTGCTTATGTCGCTTAGAGATCGTGCTTTTAGGAAATATAAAACAAGTGGTGATAAAAGACTTCAAATATTATAAGCAACTGCGTAACTTCACGACGATAACTATCAGACGAGAAAAAAAAACGTATATTCAGAAGCAGTATCGATCGAATAACTGGCAAGCATTTTGGAAAGAATTAAAAAATCTTGACATTTGTAAAAAAAAGAAAAATACGCAGCAAATACCACCTCATTTAGCTAATGCCGAATCTATCAATAGTTTCTTTATTACTTCAATTCCTCAAGTTGCTTCTACTTCTGATGTCACAAAATTTGCTAATTATTATTCTAATAGTATTAAACCAACTGTAAAATATATTTTAAACTTTCAAACTGTTTCTGAAATAGAAGTATCAAAATTAATTTCATCAATTAAATCTAAAGCTATTGGTAGTGACGGCATTGGCATATTATTACTACGTGCAGGTTTACCATTTCTGTTGCCTTTTATTACGCATATCGTCAACTTTTGTTTAACAAATGCTGTTTATCCACAATGTTGGAAAAAAGCAAATGTCATATCTATACCCAAAACCACTAATCCTACTGCCTATAAAGATCTACGACCAATAAGCATTCTACCTACGTTGTCGAAAGTCTTGGAAAAGTCATTTCAGCTCAGCTGCGCAACCATCTACAAAGGAATAATATATTACCATGTAAATAATCAGGTTTCAGAGCTGTTTATAGCTGTGGTACTGCATTGTTGGATGTTGTAGATGATATTATACGAGCTTCTGACAGCAACAAACTCACTTTACTTGTTTTATTAAATTTTTCCAAGGCTTTCGACACAATTAATCACACAATTTTACTTACAATGTTACACTATATTGGTCTAGATAACAATGCTATCGTTCTCTTTGAAAACTATCTTAGTAATAGGTTTCAAAGTGTAGTATTGCCAGAAAATAGTTCAGCTTATACCAAAGTAACCAGTGGTGTTCCACAGGGGTCAATTTTAGGCCCGATTTTATTCACTATATACACTTCAACCTTTCATGAACACTTAAAACACTCCAACTTTCATTCATACGCTGACGATACCCAAATTTACACATCATTTGACGTTAAAGACAGAGACTACGCTTGTGAATGTTTGAATTCTGATTTAAACGAATTATACACGATCTCTAGGCGCCATGGTCTTCAACTTAATCCGTCTAAATCAAATGTTATATTATTTGGCAGCAAATATTTAAGACTTCAATGCATTGACCGATTAACGGTTGAAATAAATGACGTGCCATTGACATTTCAAGATTCTGTTAGATCTCTTGGGCTTCAAATAGACTATAAATTACGATTTAGAGACCACGTTAGTAAATGTATACAGCGTGCATACTGCAACATTAAATTTCTATACAACAACAGACATGTTTTAACGGAACATATGAAAATATGCTTATGCAACTCTATGGTACTGTCGCAGTTTGATTTTAGTGATTCGGTTTACGGTCCCTGCTTAGATTCTCGTGATGTTAATAGAATTCAAAAAGTACAGAATTCGTGTCTCAGATTAATATATGGTATTCGTAAATTCCAAAGAATTTCACATAAGCTTAAAGATGCTAAGTGGCTTAATATGAATCACAGAAGGGCATTGCACTCTGCTGGCTTGTATAGAAAAATTGTTTTGTATGAGCGACCACCTTATTTGCATAAAAAAATCACGTATCGTACAGATGTGCGCAACTTGAATCTACGTCATAAAGGTCTCCTAGCTATGCCACGTCATCATAAACAAATACTTAATCGATCATTCTCTTATTCCATTGTTAAATGCATCAATAGTAAGACTTTCGACATTATGCCATCAGCTAGTCAAAATTATTTTAAACTAGCATTTGAAAAAAAATTATTTAACCAACAGAGCATCGATACATAGTTCAGAATCAGTGACTTTATTCATTCCGAAATTGTTTCTAATTTGCTGTTACCTAAATTCTGAGCGGGCACACGGGCAAACATGCCGGAAATGTAAAATGCTAATGTAAATATTATGTTTATCGGTTATTTCTTATTTTTATATATTTTTTAATGTTTATTTTTGTTTATTGTTTATGTTAAGGTCGGGTTAAGTGGAAGAGCAGCCTCTACCCACGCGTGTTAGGTTGAACTTCGCCTGATAAGTTTTCACTCTGTTTGCAAATATTGTAAGTTTTATATAGATAAATAAAGACATATTATTATTATTATTATTATTATTATTATTATATAGGTATTGTATGTGTTTGGTGTGGCATTTGTCATAATCGACGTGTATAAAACATTTTTTTTGTAATGGCATAAATAAAGTATCTATATCTATTGCTAATATTCGCCAACTACCAAAAAACCTCTGTTGTATAGAGCTAATGATAAAACTTAATAAAAAAGGAAGAGAATTTTGTTATCGTGTATTGCATTACAATCGTTTTAAAGTCTGGAAAGCACACAGTGTGTAATACAATATATCTTAGCGTCCACTTTTGCTTGCGTCTCATTTTAAATTTGTGTCGTCACCCCCACATGCGTATTTGATAACGACTCTTCAAATGCCAATATTTGCTTTTCAGATTTTAGTAATTAATCTAAATTGTCTTGTCTAAAGCAATAATATTTGTTTTTCTTGACTTTATTTTCTTTTCCCAAGTTATTTATTAGTGTGATTAGTGATGTCCAATATATCTACAAACTATTTAATATTTCATTAACTAATTATGACGGATCCATAACGACCGATTGCCCAAAGAAAAAAACTTCAGCGATATTATCACACAGGGCAACCTTTGTTGCTTTAACTAATTTTTAAGATTCAATGTAGCATCGTATTAAAGCTTCCGCTTGGAATTTGGAAGAGTGACTTTGACAAATTGAAAAATTTAGTTCGTCATTGTAACTTGTAACTTCTAGGAAGTAATACACTGTTACAATAACTCTACCCCACAGCCTATTCTAAATTCCATAATAAAAAATACATGATGACTGTTAACTGTCATTACAGTCATTACACGATGAGGTCATGTTAAGAACTCCGTCGATGTGGCTATCTGTAGTGGCCACGATAAAACAATAATAAAATTTCATGTTAGTCGGGAGCTGCGTACACGAAGATTACCTTTGCGTGCTTCTGATGTCCTGGTAGCAAAAACGAATGAATCACCAGCGCCCGCGAACAGCCAGCCAGCAGCAGACAGAGGAGCCGATGGAGACCAGACTGACCGAAGCAAACGTAGCGAACCAATTACGATCGTGTGTTTTTCCCTTTGCAATAAATTCCATGTGTTCAAGCATCTTGTACGTGTACACATTTTATGTTCTTATTGATTTTTAGTTTAATCACGCTCACATAGCAATAGCAATAATTGTTTATGGTACAAGTGAATGAATGAATGTGTTTTTCCGGACACTCAATGGAAATGGACAAATTTTCCTTATTACAAAGCGTAAAGAAAAGTATCTCTTTTCTTTGTAGCAACCATTTTTTATAGCAACAAAACTAAACAATTATTAATTATTTATTGGAATAAATATTAAACGTAGAGCTATTAACGTTAGAGAAACTTATACTTCTGTACAGTGTATACTGTTGTAACTGTAAATCATTAAATGATAGTAACGATTTTGATAAAACCTTCTGATAAACGTCTCCATTTAATGTAGAAAATGATGAATCGCCACATGGAGGAGCCAACTATAATTCAGTGGGTTCTAGGACAAAATCTGATGGATTCTGGCATCCACTGTCTGACAATGATGGCTGATTAAAAATCATTTTCCGTCAATCGTTTATATATCGACTCATTAATGCATGATTTTGTCTAAAAAATCATGCATTAATAGACCCGTTTTCGCAATGATTTTATATAGGCAACCATACGTACTAAACGTCAAATGTATCTGAAATGTCAAAACTAAAGGTTAAATTATTCCGTGGATTTATTAATATAAATATTTACATTAGAAAACGCTTCGCTCAATATCTTTGTGGCAGTTTGTATTTTATACCTATCGAGTTTTCAATGTATCATTCGGCAACAGAGGTGGATTTCCAACCGCCAAGTGTTTTAATTGCCGCAAAATTGTTCCGGCATCGGCAACCATACGTACTAAACGTCAAATGTATCTGAAATGTCAAAACTAATAAATATTTTTGATGGATTTTAATAAACGTACGATTGACGGAAAAGTCTTGTAACCAACTCTTATGTTAATCGGTGATTAATAATCTCGCTTATTAACGCGTTCGCTCGCTCCACTCGCTCACGCGTTAAAATCTCTCGATTATTAATCACCTTTATTAACACACTTGTTGGTTAAATAACCATTTCGAAGTCGTCATTTTATTGTTAATGCTTTCTTCTACAGAATGCGGCAGGCTACTAGGACCATTGCAAAAGCAAGGAGAATATGCATGTGGCCGTAGTCGTGGCGAACAATCAATGTACGATAGCGATAGGTCGTTAGGATAATTATAAATACAGTATGATCGAAAACTTTCAACGTCTAGAGGGCTGTAGAATTATTTTGTCAAAAAATTGTGTTGGCAGTCGTGGTAGTAAAAGTCACATTGGAATTTTATATCTGTCAGTTTAAGGTTATGTCAGGATTGTCATTTCAACAAATACAAACATTCTTGTTGAATACATAAAAATGTTAGTAACAAAAACAACTACAGCTATTCAAAATGATTTGCTGCACTTTCCATACACAGAACCACCTAGTGCTCGGCATCAAACATCCTGTAAAAGTTAAGTTTATCTGTCAAAATTGTATAGGTTATATTACTAAGTAACTTTACTCATCAATGCCAACATAAATTTAATTTTTTAAAAATCCACAGCCCTCTAGACGTTGAAAGTTTTCGATCATACGACGCGGTTTGCGGAAAGTTCGTTCCCCACATTTCGTTCCCCACATTTCGTACCCCACATTTCGTTCTCGGGATATTTCGTCTCTCCACATCTCGTACCCGGAAACTTCGTTCCCGAGCGAGCTCAATTTGTCTCCTAGATTACCGGGTGTTGAAAAACGAGTGCAGCGATCGGAATACAGTTAAAACAATGAAAGATATTTTAATTGGAGACAAATTGAGCTCGGTCGGGAACGAAGTTTCCGGGTACGAGATGTGGGGAGACAAAATATCTTGGGAACGAAATGTGGGGTACGAAATGTGGGGAACGAAATGTGAGGAACGAACTTTCCGGATCCCGTAAAAGGTATATATTCGATTTTGAAATTTTTTAAATACAATTACGGCCACATGTGAAGTCCCCTGCTTTAGCTATGGTCCTAGAGCCGGATTAAGGGGGGGGGGGGGGGGGGGGGCAAGGGGGCTTGCAGCCCCGGGCCACCGAATTTTGGGAGCCTCGAAAAGATTCAAAAGTTATAATCTAGTGCGGTTTCTAATCATTTAGATCCCTTTGTACCCGTTGCAGTAATGGGAATGGGGCCTCTAAAAAAATGTAGCCCTGGGTCTCACATATCATTAATCCGGCTCTGTATGGTCCTAGTGGCCTGCTGCAATCTGTATATATCCTTCTGGAGTCGTATTTGATCGCCATCCTCCATAACTTTTGAGACTACTGATGTCCGCTCCACTCTCAGCAAGAAAAGTATTTGACGTTCGACGTAGACAGTGTCCAGTGTAACCATCTGGGTAGGGTAGTTTCAAATAATGGGCAATTTTCTTCGGCATCTTGCAGAAACTGTGAATCCCTACAGGTTGCACTGTACATTTATTGTTCATATAAAATATGAAGAATCTTGAGTGACTGACATGTTTTCGACGCACGCTTACGTATCTCCTGTACAACTCAATCTCATTAATTCCTCTCACTTCCGTCATAACGGTGATTATGCATTTCATCCTTATCTTAGTGTCAAGGAGGGTGACAACCAAAATAGAGCCGGTATCCTTGACCTTGATATCTTCCACATTTAACTTTTTTAGCTCCTCACTACGACATGTACCATGCAGACCGAAAATTAACGCCACTTTAATCAGCAGAAAGGTATCGTCAGGCGCTTCTGTCAAAAATGTTAACGCATCATGCTGCGATAGAATTTTAGATTTTTTTGCTTCATAGCCCTCACTTCTGCCCTTTAAATATAACTGTAACTGTCAGTAATTCGATATATCGCGATTCGTAAAGAAAAACAACACTTTTCTCTACTTATAATACAAATAACTATTTATCGATGAACGGAAAACTTTTACTCACGTGGAAAGCCGAGTGAGCCAATTTCCATGCATTGATAAAATCTCTTTTTTAACGACTACTAAATAATACTCATTAAGTATGTGTCATATGTGATGAATTAGCATCGGAATACTGCGTATCCTGTTAGATATCCTGTTAAAATAGAATAAAATAATTAGCATCAGCTTCGGCTATTGGTTACTCGAGATCTCTATTTATCTGTAGTAAAAAACAGCTATTGTTTAGGCACTTGTTTTACAAGCTAAGCCCATCCTTAAAATCGCGTCGGAGATACCAATACCGTTAACCTAAAATAAGGCAGCACTACATGTGGGTAATGGTTAGCTTGCAGGGTAGAGGCTAGTCGCTAGTGAATAGCGGGTCGCACTGCCCGATGGAATAATATAGGTACCAAAGTAGGTTTTAGTGTAAAACTGTCGGTCGTGCGTTAAACATGTTCCTCTGAAAATTTTCCAAAATACTTGTTTGTGACAGCTTTCCTCAGATATACAGGGTGTTTCAAAAAGGTGTTCCCAGGTTATAGAAGACATTGCGGTAAACAAATTTTGCATATAGGTAAGCCTCTAGTCGAAAATGAGCCGTTTTGGCCCTGGAGCAATTTTTGTCCATAAACGTAATAATCTAGTCGCAAAATCGAAAAAAGCTCTCCGTTTTAATTTTAGAAGCATTTCATATCACTTTTGGGAAAAAGGTCATTTATTTCTATTTCGACCCTGCTAAATCCAAAAATGGCGGTTACCCAAGCGAAATTTTGACCTGAAGTGAGATATCCAAGATGGCGGCCAATAGTATAGCGCCGAAACCCGAAATCGGCGATGTAAAACCCCTCTTTGACATAGGAACTCTTCTAAAATGTCTAGTTGTATGTTTTTGAGCATGGTGAATTCAAAAATACACTGTAAAAAACTGGTATTTGAATTACTTATATTAAAAGATTCTCTTGCACCCACTGTTTATGAATTTTCTTGACTAGCAAGACTTTTCGGAAGCAGGAAACAGGGCTGTAACTAAGTATAGGCCGAGTAGGCCCCCGCCTACAGGCGCAGGCGACAAGGGGCCCCAAAATGACACCGAAAAAAGGTATTTCTTTCGTACTAATAAAAAACAAATAAACAAGTACTAGTCAATTTTATAAATAAATTAATTTCTAATATTAACGATTTTAGTTCAAATAATGCTAATTATACTAATAGTTTAAAGATATTTAGTAAATTGATAAAAATTTGAAAAATTTGATATGTTAATGGAGATAATTATATCAATTCAATAAGAGATAAGCTTGATTTTTATATAGTATAAATAAAAATCATATTGTCGTAATAATAGATTTAATGAAAATTTAAATAATATACGTTTCGCTAAATGTATTAGCTTCTTCAGTATTTGATTTATAATATAAAGAAATTGAAGTTTGCCATGTTGTATATGGAGGTCAAGAAGGCATTATAATTACGAAAATTTTAGTTATGACACATTAAAAAGACGAGAAACAGGGGATGATAATGAACCCCACAGATTAAAATTTAAGACACGAACAAATTAACGAGTTCGTGTCTTAAATTTTAATCTGTGGGGTTCATTATCATCCCCTGTTTCTCGTCTTTTTAATGTGTCATAACTAAAATTGTCGTAATTATAATGCCTTCTTGACCTCCATATACAACATGGCAAACTTCAATTTCTTTATATTATAAATCAAATACTGAAGAAGCTAATACATTTAGCGAAACGTATATTATTTAAATTTTCATTAAATCTATTATTACGACAATATGATTTTTATTTATACTATATAAAAATCAGGCTTATCTCTTATTGAATTGATATAATTATCTCCATTAACATTTCAAATTATACTAATGCGAAATGCTCCCGATCTGGTCGATACATTACATTGCCTTGTTATATTATGTCGACCATATTGTAACAGCGTTTATTTTATAGTTCTCACGTGTATCAATCAAAACATTAGAATTATTAACTTGTTAGCCCACCGCATAGGTAGCCTTATTCTAATTATAAACATGCTTCCATTTTTAAAAACTAAAACAAACATTGCTGTCATTGGGATTTGAACTCGTTTTCACTGATAAATGCATATGCTTATCGTTGCGCTATAAATGACGCAGTAGCGTGCCGATTTTGGGAGACACGCCCTATCGGTGCCGATAAAATGGTGACGCACAGA
Source organism: Agriotes lineatus (assembly GCA_940337035.1). Taxonomy (NCBI): domain Eukaryota; kingdom Metazoa; phylum Arthropoda; class Insecta; order Coleoptera; family Elateridae; genus Agriotes; species Agriotes lineatus. The sequence continues at coordinate 22,637 of CALNHX010007098.1, read as the reverse complement.
CGCAGATACACCATATGTTTATACCGGGTGGATAAAAAAAACGTCTCCAAGTTGGGCACCGTATAGCTCCCCTGCTAAATCAGCTAATGAAGTGAATGTCGGGATCATTGTCGAAGAAACATTTGAATTTAAGAAAACGTTGAGAGCAGTGCATCTGCAAAATGGAGAGCCACTACAGCATATTTTTAAACAAGTTGTAGTACTTTCTATAACTATATTTTAACTACCTAAATAAGTACGCTTGTAAAAACATTTTTTCAATGTAATTTTTAGAAAGTTATGCTTCTGCTATTTTTTAAAATAAATGAGTTAAATTTTGTATGCATAATTTTTCGTTCTCTCTTTACTATCTCAGACCTGTATCTCTACTATAACATGAGTTATCGGGCCTCAAACAGAGGTCTTTTTTTTATCCACGCGGTATATAGGGATTTGTAAAATGTTCTACTGACTACATAATAATATGTACTTTTTAAAATTAGAATTCTGTTTTCTAATGTTGTTTTCTGTTCTCATTTTATTTGTGTTGTGTTTTGTTATTTTAACATTTGTTGTTTATTTTTAAAATTTTGAATAAAAAATGTTGGGATTTATTTTCGAATACTTGCCTGTTTATTTAAATACATTAGATCATATATCCCGAGATAAATGTTGAAGTCATACAGTATCATTAGTAATTTTTGTCACATATATAGTTTTTGTAACAAGGGGCGCAAAAATGTTGGCTTGCCTACAATAAAAGTTTGTCTAGTTACGGCCCTGGCAGGAAATGTGTCCCCAAAAGCAGCCCATCTTGACGAACTTAGAGAATATCTCAGTTCTTCAATTTTCCTGAAATATTTGTCAACTTTCCTGTAAGAAAGATGTGGAAAGGACTTTAGTCTTTGGTGGAAGTACAGACGTGTTCAAAAATCTGTTGTACAGCGATAGTTGTAAATTTATTGGTGGTGGTGTTATTATTCCACAAAGGCTCACACTGTATCATTAACTAGGTAGACCTAGATGTATACTTTGCCCAGTTACATTAGGATCCGCCTACCGAAAAATCCAAGTGAGCTGAAATTTTGCATACAACTTTATTTTGACATTACAAATAATGTCCCAAAAGTCCCCATCGATATCGCGCTTGTGTTTTGAATTTTAGAGGTATTCAACTGGAAAATCGCCCATCTCACATCAATACACATTAAAAATGTAATAAAAATGTAAAGTTTGAAAAAAATCGTTAGAGCCGTTTATGAAACACAAGAGTAAACATCGTACTTCCGGTTATGCAATTTTCTTCAAAAGCTTGCTGTCGCATTTAGATATAAGACAAAACTTATATATGAAGTTTCAATGCCGTACCTCTTCGTTTTTGAGATATTCTGTTCACAGACAGACAGACGGACGGACAGACGTAGCGATGTGTCGATCCAGTCGGATTCGGTACAAAGAAACGAATCCGGGCCAGGATCGATTTGGATCGAATCCAAGATTTATGGCTTTTGACGGCTTTGTAGGTATCCATTCGATTTCAAGTTTCAAATATAAAAACATACTGAATTACTGACGGTGTGACCACTGACCAAAACAAAGATGAGATTTTTTTTATCCAATTATATGTTCTAAACAATTTCCTCATTTAGACAATTGTAAAAGAACATTAACAGGATTGTTGTAACAGTATTTTATTAACAGGGCTAGATTAGAGTTTCTTGAAGCCATTTAAATCGATATTAATTAGAATTGAAAAATATTTCTCCTAAAAAGCGCCTTGCATAGAAACGTAAAAATTATGCAAACATACTACTTTTCGGTAAATAATAAAAAATCTAAAGAAGTAATTAACATTTTATATGATATTCACCAATTATAATTCTTTAAAGTGTCCACATAAAAAAAGTGTGAACTTTAATATTAAGTCTTTGTATGTGAAATTTTGAAAAATATTTAAAAAATTTAAAAATTTATTTTTAACTAAAGTTAAAAAAAATAGAGGTTTTCTGTTCTTGCGATTGTTTATTTAGCTAAAAATAACACACTAAAAAAAATCTCATTAAAATATTGCTTAATTACCGAAAAATAGCACTTTTAGGATTTTGACAATTTCGAAAAACTCTATTTTCTAAATAAGTAAAAATCACTCGGCATATATGATAGGAGCTAAATAGGATTTTAGACAAGCACAAATTATTGACTTAAAAAGTTTTTTTGACAAATTAAAAATATAAATTTTTCCCATATTATGCCGACTTTTTGGCGGACACTGTATATACTGCTCCACAAATGCACTGGACCACTTATAAAAATTGTATTTATTACATTACGTCATAAAATATATATATAAAAGCATTTGTTTTATAGTATACTCATATTAAGCATATTTAATTGCACTATCCTCAAATTTCAACTGAAGAATTAACAAAATCATATTCATAAAATTAAAAAATAATAATATTACAAAAAAACTATATTTTAGAAAAATAAGAGGAATCACAAAAAAAAAGGTTAATTAATAGTTCGTTGAGTCTCCTCGGAACGTTTAAAAATGTTTGGCAAACATTTGGCATACTTTGTATGCAATGTGCTATCAACATTTGGACAAAATTCAAAATTTTAAAATAAGAATATTTTATTAATGGACTTAGTTTTCTTTAAACCAAATTATGAAAAGAAATGTTTTTTATAGTGACACAATCATGAAAGGTTACCAAAAATGCCATGACTGTCCTTCTGGAAAATATCAGCGTACATAAATGAAACAAGTAGAGACACTCACTGTCGGTTCCTTTGATGTCAAAATGCCGATTTGGATGACCTTGAAGGGCTCCTGGGGGGTACTTTCCGATAGTACTAACAGATGGCGCCACTACTTTGCCACATATGATTGGTAGCAGAGCCAGTAACTGGCTCTGATTGGTAGAATTTTGTGCTGCCATCTGATAGTCAAGCTTAGAAATACTCCCCGAGTTACTGTCCCAGGCACTCTAGACAGGTTTCAACATTTCGAATGAGTGTCTCTACTTGTTTGATGTATGTACGCTGAAAATATTTGTAAAAATTGCACCAATATATGCAAATGGTCCAGTTCATTTGTGAAGCAGTATATTTACAAAGTACAATAATGTTGTACAACACTTCAATGAACACGACTGTACAGGGTGGGCCAAAGTAGACGCTTTCTTATGGAAACTCATGTTCCTGTCAGAGATAGAAAAATTTTGACCAACGTCTCCCGAGCTCAAATTTTATGAAAAACTTACTGGTACAAACAGAATTTTGCTATCGTAAACCGTTAGGCCGCTAGGGGGCGTTTTTCAAAATTTGTCGATTTCTTTAAACCCTTCTAGCTTTTTTGTTTTTAGTAATAATTGATTTCTGTAAAAACTTTCTTATAGCAGTTTTTGGTGTAGAATAGGCTGGTGAATTTTGTTTTAATACAGGGTAATTCGTAAATTTGCTGCAACAAAAATTTTCTTATTTCTTATGGAACACCCGGTATATTTATACATTTTTTTATAGTCCTTAAAATTCTCTATTCAAAAATATATAATACTATATGTCCAAATTTAGCATGTTACGGTGTATTTGGCTTTAAGTTAAATAAACTAAAAATATCAAGTAGCCATTGTGTCATAGCGCCGCATGACCATTGTTTTAAACCAACAGTAGCAATATTTATAAGCAAAACAAAGTTGGCCGCTGTCAAATTAGTCAAATAGCTTTTGAATTTGAACATAATCTGGTTTTTTGTCCGTGTCTATTTAAATTTCCACCTTCCAACAAGATGGTGCACCGCCTCATAATTGAAGAGTTACAACTAATTACTTAAAAGTGTAGTTTGGTGAAGAGTGGATAGGGAACCAAGGACCAATCGCTTGGCCAGTGAAGTCCCCATATGACACCCCTAGACTGCTATTTTTGGGGAAAAATTAAAGATTTGACATATAGACAACCGATTACATCAAGAGAATTGCAAGAGGAAGCAGTGCAAAATGCATTTGCTACAATTTCTAACATTGAGCTAAGAAATGCTGCAAATGCTGTCAAACAACGGTGCCGCTTGTGTATTAATCAGAACGGTGTCCAGTTTGAACATATGTTATAAAAGGACATATCGTTGGGTGGTAATATGTTTTATTAATTTTGTTATTTGTTCTAAATGTTTGTAACCCTATATGCTTTTTGTTTTTTCTTATTTAGTTAGCGCCAACTGTGTTTTACTCATAAATATTGCAAATGTTGGTTTAAAACAATGGTCATGCGGCGCTATGACACAATGGCTACTTGATATTTTTAGTTTATTTAACTTAAAGCCAAATACACCGTAACATGCTAAATTTGGACATATAGTATTCTATATTTTTGAAAAGAGAACTTTAAGGACTACAAAAAAATGTATAAATATATCGGGTGTTCCATAAGAAATAAGAAAATTTTTGTTGCAGCAAATTTACGAATTACCCTGTATTAAAACAAAATTCACCAGCCTATTCTACACCAAAAACTGCTATGAGAAAGTTTTTACAGAAATCAATTATTACTAAAAACAAAAAAGCTAGAAGGGTTTAAAGAAATCGACGAATTTTGAAAAACGCCCCCTAGCGGCCTAACGGTTTACGATAGCAAAATTCTGTTTGCACCAGTAACTTTTTCATAAAATTTGAGCTCGGGAGACGTTGGTCAAAATTTTTCTATCTCTGACAGGAACATGAGTTTCCATAAGAAAGCGTCTACTTTGGCCCACCCTGTACATTAACATGGTCTTGACTCTCCTTATGTTTACTAGAGGAATTCGAGGTGGAGATTGGGAAAGCTATCGTTGTGCTCTTTGAGACATGGTCCCTTACACAGTTTTGTATGACCATGGAAACTACTTGAAGTTCATCTCCGTCTACATTTCAGACTGAATCAGTTGCCACCCGAAGTCGAGGCTGGGTTTCTGTCTGCTGTGCCAAGAACTAAAAAGAAGTTTTCTCAGGTAGCTGATCATGCTCAGGAATGTGTTGTTGGTCCCTGTGAAAGTGCGTCTGGTGGCATTCTTGGCATAACATAGGACGTCAGAACAGTTCAACTTTGGGCACTGTCTCTTCATTGAAGAAGTGAGATATCAGAGCAAACGTACACTTTGTTGACAAAGGCATCAAGTGCAACTTGTTCTAAAGAAGAAACAAGTGCCAGACGTGCCAGGAATCTTCGAGATGAAGAGGCAATTTTACAGGTGATGGAAACAAACAACCTTGGCGCTGTGAATAGATCTTGTACAGTAGTCCACAATATAGCCACTAAAGATATAACCGCGCCAAAGATTTCTGATGCTCTTCTGACTGCAAATCAACACGGCGTGGAATTAGTTCAAGACTCTGTGCGTCAAAGGCTTGTCAGAAGTCAAGACATTGGCACGTTTACAGTTAGCTACCATGCAACATTTCATAAAAGTAAGACACTCACTTTAGGTGACCTTTGCAAGGAGAAGACCTCTCAAGAATCTAATCAAACGCAAGTTATGAAGACTGACGAAGACTTCTTGCCTGTATTGATCGTCGCCGCATATGATGGGAGAAGGAATATTGATCTAAAAAAAAGCTGAAGCATGAGCTCTGCTCCTATATCGTTAGCTTCGGTTAACGGCGAGCTGCGAATAGCAGAAAAGGTTTCATTGATGAAGGAAATTGTGAATAGAATAGAGTGCCCAAACCTGTAAACCAAAAATCTCTCACTTCTCATAATTGATGGGATGGCGTTTGTCTTGTCTTTGGACCGCCCGCATCAAGCTAAGACATTTGGTGACTGCTGACTGCTTCATTAAAAGAGTATTGAGTCATGGATTTAAGTACCAGGAAGTTCACATTGTGTTTGATCGACACCTGTAACAATCTGTAAAAGCTGAAACTAGGAAGAAAAGAGCCAAGAGTTTCACTCCAGTACGCAGACATTACTGACTGTAACGTGCCATCGCCAAACAACTGGAGTCGCTTTTTATTTCTCTCAGGGAACAAAGCTGATCTGTGCAGGTTTTTGCCAGATATAATCCTCCTAGAGTATGACTTTGGTGATCTTGAGGTGGTGCTCTCAGGAGGATTCAAGAAGGAGTCACACACTCAGTCTACCGATCCAACTCGCAAAGTTGATTACCTGAGAGCGTCACTCGAGGAAGCTGATACCCATATGATTATTCATGCTATTGACAGTACAGCTGACGATATCGTTGTGGTGGCCAGAAACACTGATGTTGTGCTTCTTCTTGCGCACCACTTTTCCAAAATGACGTGCCCCCATCTGTGGATTATGGGTGGCACTGCACGAGACAACAAATATATTCCAGTGCATGACATTTGCAAGAAGCTTACACTTGAGTAAGTTTTTCATCTGCTGGCTTTCCTTGCAATCACTGGTTGTAACTCGACGTCCAAATTTGCAGCCATAACGAGGCTCCTGGAAGGTCTTTTTTTGGCGAAAACTGGACGCTGGCTACTTGGTGAGGACGTGCTCAACAAACGTACCTGCCTTAATTCTGAAGACACACAGTAATCTTTTTTGGTTTCTGAAAGTTTTTGTTGCCAAAAAAGTCGCTTGTTTGTTTCATTTTCGAAAATATTTGAATTAAAGTTTAGTTCAAACGTTGTTTTGGAGTAAAATTTTGAAATCCCAATGTTTAAAAACATATATCGAGACACATCACACGTTTTTACGTCAAAAATGAGTATAATGGTGATGGCGCCATCTTGGCCGCCAACTTGAAAAAACTTAACCAACGTTTTTTACAGTGTATTTTTGAATTCGTCATGCTCAAAAAATAAAACTAGACATTTTGGAAGCGTTCCTATATCAAAGGGGGGCTTTACAGCGCCGATTTCGGGTTTCGGCGCTATATTGGCTGCCATCTTGGATATCTCACTTCCGGTAAGGATTTCGCTTGGGCAACCGGGATTTTCGGATTCAGATCGATCGAAATCGAGGGAAAACACCTTTTTCCCAAAAGTAATATGAAATGCTTCTTAAATTTCGATTATCTGAAAACTTGACTAGACTATACTGTTATCTTGTTGATAGAAATACTTAGATATTTAGTTAATAGTTATACATGTGATACAAAAAGTATTTTTAGACGACCACATATGAAAGTAACATTATCGCAATAGCAGCCTACTACAGAAAGTTGACAATTGCAAACACTAGCACGATATTATATCGTACTAGTCATATCGTAACGGCACAAAGTTATTCAAATCACGGCCTGCTTAATTGTGTGACAAACGTCACTTTGACGTTTGTCACACAATTCAGCAGACCGTGATTGAAATCATCCAGACGCTTTTGCCAATTGTACCAGTAATAATATAACAATCAATTTTGCAAAACGAAATAAAAACAATTCTTAAAAATAGAATTTACTTTGAGTGGTCGTCTAAAAAATAGTGTTCATAACTCGCCCGAAAGTGCAAATATCTGTGCTCGTGTTTTAGATCCACTCGGGCTTCGCTTCGCTACGCCCTCGTTTGTCTAATCAACACTCGCACGATATTTGCTACTTTCGACGCTTGTAATGAAAATAACTATTTCGAACTGTCCTTATATCTTCTTACTGAAGGGACTTTGTACTAAGGTATAATAGGTTTAATCGGTTTATTATAACTTCTAGGAATCTATGACCAATTTGCATTCTTTTTGGGACACCCTGTATAATGTTATCCTTGACTTTGTTTATTTACTTATATCTTACATCAAAACAAACTAAAAACTTTTTCATTTAGTGAACGGTGCATGTAGCTATACGATTTAATTATCAAAAAAACCGTCAAAAGTGATCAAGTATGTAAGTTACTATAGTTAACAAAACATAAAAATTAAGCATTTTTAGATTACCATTACGAATCGACACGACACTAATGATAGTTGCAACTTTCAAGAAATTTAGAAAAATACAACTATATGACAATAATATCTATTGAAAGTAATTGAAAAAGTAATTGATGTTGTACAATTTCAATTACTAAGTAATTGGTAAATGGATAACTATTTCATGTGAGTAATTGAAATCTCTGGCAATTCAATTACTTCATTGGGCGGTAATTGGTAATTAGTAATTAATTACGATTTTAAATAATTTGCCCAGCTCTGGACCCGGGTAATAGCTGCGAGAATTAAACGGTTACTACTTGTATACAGTGCCATCATAACAATTCTTGGATAAGGGCTGCTATGGAAACCAAAATCAAATAAAAATTAATTCATTTGTCACTTGTCAAATCAAGATGTCGATATGAAAATGGTTTTCTTACAAAAACACCCGATTTTTACTAACTATAATCTTCTAAATGGTATACCAGTAGATATTTAAATGTATTATTGTTGGCAAACACTAAACATAGAGCATACTATTACAAATACTTGTGTATGACGCAATCGCAGTAAGGATTTGAGATATGGACATTGTATGTAAATACCTCTTTGAAGTCATGTTACTCTATTAATACATCACAGCCATGAAGCTCTGAATTGTGGTATATGCAAAATGTAAGCAGGACACACACACTAACTTAGGTAGAGCTGCCCTGTATGAGAACCAACAGAAAGAAACAAACAAACCCATTTTTTTGAAAATTACTACAACAGTTACCTTTTAAGTATGGTATAATCCTGGTAATAGAAATCACTGATTAAGTACGAAAATGTTCAAAGCGCTAATTTACTGAATCTAGCTGTACTACATCACCCATACTAGCAAATAAGTAAGTGGTACGTATAAAGAAAGGGTGCCTCCAAAATATACAAACTTATATTTAGGGCGCAAAGCTATATTTCACAAACCTGAATAACTTGTTAAAATGGTCGTTTCATATTGATTTTAAAAAATTATACAAACAAACGTTTTAGGGCCTGGAATGGTGACATTATTTGGTTTCCCAAAAATTAATTTAATCACACTAAATTATTAGAAATTTACTGTTAAGATTATTTCTTCTCTTCTTACAAGCATTTTCAAGTAAATATGACCAATGCAATATATTGCAATACTATATAACTTCCTTAGTAAACTAATGAAGTAGTTGTACGTCATAATTCGAAAGTTCTAATGCTGTTGATTATCGTCCTCGTGCAGAACGAACGTTTTGCAAAAACAGATTAAATGCTGAACATCTTCGACTTTCATAGGTAGAAGAAAACATTTTAGATATAAAATGTAATCTGCTACAATTTACAAGAACTGTATATATTTTTACCTAATTACTGAAAACTATAGCCTTTCCCTGTCAATAGTTATTATCTAGACAAAGGCTGTTTCACGAAAAATGTGTATCATATTTTTGTTATTTGCATTACTGAACAACAGAAAAAGTCGGAGGGACGAATTACGCTACACGAATAGATTTTCATTTTCTTAGATGTATTGCCAGAACTCCTAAAAATGTGGCGTTAACTGTTACGGTGCAAATGTGATTTATGCATGATGGTGTTCCACCACATCTTGTTTTAAAAGTCAAGTAACATTGCACTAGCAGTATCCTGTCTGCTATAACGTATTAGTCGAGGTAACGATGCACTTCAATTGTGGCCATGTAGGTCGCCACAATTATATTTGTTTTCGCACCATATGCTTTAGAATCATAGAATGTATTACCGCTGATACGAATTATACCCGGTGTGGAGTTAATTCCAACTTGGTCTACGTACATCCGACTTGGAGTATTTTACAGTTTAAAAAATTGCCTAAATCTAAATTATATGAACTTCAGTGCATAAATGTTCAAATTCTACACCGTACAAATTTATTTCCGTTGTTGTTTCCCAATTATCCGGTTATTCCCGTTATCTTGTGAATAGTTTATACTAGATAAACTTGACACTGCTTATTATAAAATTCATTTCTAAGATTCAGTAAGTTTTTTGACCGTTTGTATTTTTTTTTGTTCTGTTGTGTAATGGAACCTTTCCAACAACTTCACCATAGACCTTCTTCTTAATTGTGCGTCGAAATCTCCAGTCACCATTATTGAATGTGCAAGGGATGTTCTGTTAATAGTTAGTAGCAGGCCATGGAAGCTCAATTGAATGTCACATTAGTTGACATTCGTTACCCACAATTGTCAAACGTTCCGATTTTCTTGTGAAACGTAGTTAATTTTGTAAGTTCAGTAAAGTACGTTTTTTTTCTATGGTAACTGTCAAAGTGTTACAATGTTGGTAGATATGTGATTAAAACGGTAGGAAATTTTTATACCTCGTGTTGGTAGAACTTTTTCAAAATGATGGTTATGTGTCAATTTTGAATGTCAAAGTTTCTTAATTTGAACTCTTGACAAATGTCTTTTTTTAACATGGAATCATCATCATCATCATCAATAAAATCAGATAAAAAAAGAAAACCAAGGAATATTTTAAATGCAAAAATGAAGCAAGCGATATTAAATTATGACATATCTGTCAAAATGACAATCATTTCTTTAGTAGAAGAAAAGAACTAAAAATCTATGTACCAACATTATTAAAACTAGGGACCCTGCACGAATGCAACTTATCCCCTAGAAACTTGACCTTGAAAATTATTATAGAAAAAAATGTACTTTAGTTGTGCATTTTTAATTCAGTTAAAATGAGCATTCCGCGAACTGCCTTTAGAGCTGACTTTCTAGGACTATAAAAGAACAGTTAGAATACCAGTAAAGCTATGAAAATTTGATAGTAGCTTTTGCCGATGCTGCCCTTCATTACCCGCTGTTAGTCATTGATTCCGCGAATTTCGACTAGACCGAGAGCTGCTAGAAGACGAAGCAAGACCTGGAAGACTTGCAGAAGCTGCCTGTTCAGAAAATGTTGATCGTGTGGCAAGCTTGAATCAGTCCAATCGAAATATTACTTATAGGGAGATTCAGGAAGAAGTGAAGATTGGATCTTCGGCGGTGAATACCATTTTGCATAAACATCTTGGGGTAAGAAAGCTAGCAAACCGTTGGATACCGCATTTGCTCTCAGAAAGTCAAAAACAGGATCGAGTAGACTGGTGTAAATTTATGTTGCAAAAATTTGACGGAGGAGCTTCCAAGCAAGTGGCATACATTGTAACAGGTGACGATTCTTAGGTATACAGTTACGATCCTGAAACTAAACAGCAGTCTAGTGTTTGGGTATTCGAAGATGAAGGCTTGCCCACAAAAATAATTCGTGGCAGAAGCGTCAACAAGAAAATGATTGCTGTTTTTTTCCGCCGAAGTGGTCCTGTTGCTGTTATTCCACTTTGCGTAACATCTTAGTCCATCATGACAACGCATTCTCCCACACTGCTGCCAGAACATTGAATTTTTTGAAGATTCGGGAGTTAAATTGGTAACTCAACCTCCGCATAGACCAGATCTGCCGCCGTGCGACTTGTTTTTGTTTCCAACTGTTAAACAAATGTGGCGAGATAAACGATTTTCCAGCGCAGATGCAGCAGTTACAGAATTTCAAAGAATTTTTGAGGACCTTTTAGAAAATGAATTTTCCGAATGTTATAAAAAGTGGTTTCAAAGAATGCACAGGTGTATTTATTAGCCTGAATGGAGAATATTTTGAAAAACAATAAACATTTTTTGTTAAAAAATGCAACGGTCTTTTAATAACTAACAATTTTCAGCGCAACCCTCGTAGACAAGGTTCCTTATTTCATTATTTCTTTGGTTGAAGCTGACAGTAAGAAATGTTCTGAATAAATTATGGAAGAAGACTAGTTACAACGAATCAAGACGGAGATTTGAAATCCTTTGGGATTTAAAGAAACTGTGACCAAAAAAATTACCGCAAAATAAGTTTTTTGAAACCAAATATAAAGCATCTAATGGTTACCCCAAGAATTTGGATCAGATCTGTATGTTGAATAATTTACAATGAATCACTGGAGTTTCAAAGAAATTTTTGTACAAATAACGTATGTTTCATAAGTTTTGGGCACAAAATAGAAACCCAAATATTTTTAACACAGCAGACTTTTATTAGAAATTATTTTATTCTTAAAATAAGTGGACTATCTAAGAACATAATTTAATTATTTAATGATATGTAACGGCCCGTGCTGTTCCACGAGGAGCAATTTTCTTCGGACACCACTCATAAGGGTTTGGGCAGCATTAACATTAATTTCCCTGATCTTAGTCAAAATCCTACGACGTAGTCGCGGAATTAAAAATCCGGGCACTTAATATGATTCAGTGTATATCTTACTTTACTTTACTTATCACGTTACCTGCTGTAACTAGTCAAAGTCAAAATAATTACTCGTATATGACAGCACGCCTTATTGTTTAACTGTCAATTGCTAACCTAGAAACACAAAGCCTAATTTACATTACACAAAAATTGCAAAAATCCTCTATAAGACCCGCCCGGATTTTTAATTCCGCGACTGTACGTTTGATCGAAAACTTTTAACCTCTAGAGGGCTGTGGATTTTTAAAAAATTTAATGTATGTTGGCTGTTGGCAGTGATGAGTTAAGCTACTTAATAATATAACCTATACAATTTTGACAGATAAACTTAACTTTTACAGAATGTTTAATGCCTAGCACTAGGCGGTGCTGTGTATGAAAAATGCAGCAAATCATTTTGAATAGCTGTAGTTATTTTTGTTACTAACATTTTTATGTATTCAACAAGACTGGCAGATATAAAATGCCAATGTGACTTTTATTACCACGACAGCCAACAAAATTTTTTGACAAAATAATTCCACAGGCCTCTAGAGGTTAAAAGTTTTAGATCATACTGTAGTTGGTCCCCATTTTGTGCTGTCCATTCTTCGTCGTACACTTTTCGTGCCAAAAGTGCTCAAAAGTCTTCAATGAGGCGAGCCTGCGGCAAGTTTGGTGGGTTATAATTTTTTTGTAATACAGAATGATAATGCTGTCGAAGCCAATTTTGTGTTTCTCTGCATAATGGTAAGTAGTCAACTCGGGCCAAAACATTATTTCATCTCTAGCATGATGGTCTTGAATAAATTCAGCGATTTTTGTTAGGCAGTTGTCAATATACCGTCCGCTGTTCAGTGCTTACCTATATACAAGGCCTTGCTACATCCTTTAGAGAAATTGCACACCACACTAAAATTTTGCTTTTTCTTTAAATCTCACATTGTCTGGACATCTCTCTATATTATCAGTATAAAATCCGTCGTTGCCTTTGATTTCTAAGTTCCCCAAAGTCAAGTTTTTCTCATCGTTCATCACAATAAACTTGTTATTTGCAAAATGAATACGCGGAAAATTACGGCAACATCGGGGTATTCGGGCTAGCTGGTTAGGGGTGTATTTTGAACATTTTTGTCTTTTGCAGTATTTTTGACCACTTCTGGCCAAAATTCTAAAAATAGTGGTGGCAGAAGTCCGAATCTCTATGGCTAGTTTCCTCACAGACACACAAACCTTATTTTTAGCACTTCTTACCACTCTTCTGCACTGCTGGGGGGGGGGGGGGTGAACAGCCTTGGTCTTCCACTTTTCGGAAGGTTCGTACAAGAGATACCCTGTTCGTATTCCGCTATGATTCGATATACTGTCCTAGCTGATATATCTTGTTTTCGAAAAATACGCAGTATATCAGCTTTAGGCATTTGCTCAGCTGAATACTTTTTCTAATTGCCAATTTGTATGACATTTTTCGGAAACTGACTAACGATACCCATATGTCAAATTGAAGCCTAGTAAACGAACATACTTTTGTTTCTAAAGTCATCTCGATAAGTTGCATAGATATCTCATTTGAGCCCTTTTAATTTTTGACAAAACATACGTTATAAGTTACTAAGTTACTTATAGTTAAGTATGTATAAGTTCTAATAAATGATCGGCTATTTTTAATCACTAATATTTATTCATAAGAAACAAAATAATTGAGTGTGTAAATTAATTTCAGGCGAGAATTTCTAATACATAGATAATCTATTTTTCTCTTATCGCTTTATACACGGCAAGAATTTATATTGAATAAAAATCAATATAAGTAAAAATACTGATCTTGTTATTTCTTCTTGTTAAACATTCAACGTTGGTTTGGCAACATTGTTTTCTTCTGCCATAGAAATGTATAACCTAAATACCTCAAATGTAAAATATTTTATACCTGGTGAATCATGTTATAAATTCTTAGCCAACTTTGGTCTAAATAAAGATGAAACAGACTATACTTCGTCTTGCCATTTTCACTTGCTCAGTAAATTCTCATAGAAGACTAATTTCTCGTTGTCATAGCAACTTAGCTGATTTTTTTTTCTTAATCGTGTATATAACATACTCGATTATCTATTGGTTGAAGTTGGAGGTCTAAAATCACTATTTGTCGCATACGACAGTCTTACTACGAATTTTACAAATATCATGTCAATGTAGTCGAGAGTGCAGACAACATTTCTAAATTATCTGCGTTTTAGAGTTTATGACGTCTAATACTATATGTCAGAGGTAACGACCATTGCTATCTATTACCATGATCTCTTTTTCTTAGAAACCAAGAGAAAGAAAGAGATTGGGTCAAATTTCTGATACCTGTGAAATATAATGTTTTGTTTTAACATGTATTATGAAAATAAAAAATATAAAAACAAAGAACTACAAATCATGGTAATTTCTCCTCTCTTTGTAAATGTGAATTACAATACCCAGCTGCTGAGCTATCTACCATTACATTTATTAGTTTCTGAAATTTTTTTATTGTGCTACACTGCACAGGCACTTCCACATAATCTAGTTTATCTACTTTGATGTCACAATATGGTTATTATAACAGTGAAAACAGTGCTACAATAGAGTGCATTGTTATTTTCATATGAAAAACATTGAAACAGCCTACCTTATTCAGACAACTGATAGATGGTCACATTTATGAAATGTTAAAATTCAAGGTGTTTGACTATTTCTATGCAGAGTAGATAAAATAGTGTATTATACTCGTTTAATAAGGGGACCTATTGTAGCACAAGTGAATTTGGGACACGACGAGCGTATTTTACTTTCAAACGTAAAAAATACAAATTGTGTCTAATATCAACCCTTCTTTCAACGTATTCAATCATCAAAATGTCAATGCGCCTCGTTTCTGTGTCATAGTTTAATGGTAGTGAAGAGATACATTTAAAATAGGTACCTCCTAATTAGACTTAATTGTTATCTGACCAATATAACTAATTTCCATTTGTTTAATCTGGATCATTTCCAGACAAACGAAGCAACTGATGGCTGCTATTGTTTTTATCGGTTTGTTTATTCCTATGTCAAAATCACATTCTGAAAACTACTAAATATGATTTTTTTCTTAACTTGCACTGGGAATAAAAACAAAGTTTCTTTTTTTATGCTAGAGAGTTCCTTTTAAGAACGATTGTCTACAAAAATATAAAACAAGCTATAGCAAACATCATGTGTACAACAATTGTCAGCTGTGAAGGTAGTAAATAAATACTTATCTCGTTTCAATTTCATGCTAACCTGATAGTAGATGGCAGCGATTTAGTGCTAAAATGTCTTAAGTGCCAAAGAGTACGTAGTAAGTAGTTAGTAAGTAGTTAGTAAAGCCCAAGTTCAAGCTAGTAAGATAAAAAGACGGATTCTTATTATACCTACGCAGATTGCCATTAATGCTGAACTACACAAAACTACATGCGGTAGATTGTAGAACATTCTTCAATTCTTAAAAAATATGCCTATTGTTTAGTTTATACGAAAGCGTAGAGCTGCCATGTCAATATTGGGAAATATTTTCAGGTAAATTTACACGTTTTCTGTAAATTTACACGTTTTCTGTAAATTTACACTTTTTCTGTAAATTTACACTTTTGCTGTCAATTTACACTTTTTCTGTAAATTTACACTTTTTCTGTAA
The DNA here is from genome assembly GCA_940337035.1 of Agriotes lineatus. Lineage (NCBI taxonomy): Eukaryota > Metazoa > Arthropoda > Insecta > Coleoptera > Elateridae > Agriotes > Agriotes lineatus. The sequence continues at coordinate 6,808 of CALNHX010007098.1, read as the reverse complement.
ATTTACACTTTTTCTGTAAATTTACCCTTTTTCTACCGATTTGTACCTTCATGGCAACACTGGTTGATTATCCCGTAGTTACAGCCGAACTCCGTTCTACGCCAGACGCCAAAACAGTTGGAGATCAGCAGACCACTAGTTCATTGTATTGTGCATGTTTCTCGGCATGGATGAATTTATGGACTTTCTGCGGGGCAAGGGCGTCCCCGATTTGACTATTAAACAATTCCTAGACGAAAATGTAAGTTCTATCGGTTTCAGTTATACTATTTGACATATACACATACGTAAAAGAGAAACAACAGTAAGTACGTGCATTTAGTCATACATGTTAACGCAATTTCAGCAAAATTAAAGTGAGTTAAGAGTACAAAACGTACGTGTGTTCTTCTTTATAGCTGATGTGTTACCGAGGCAATTCATAAAGTAACTAATTGGATCACAAAAATATAAAATGCAGGTAATCTTACCCTACTTTTTTCATAGTTTGCATCCAATATGACGTGCACTAAATGCTCGTATTATTAAGTGGCTAACCTATAGCTATTTACCGAAGATTATTCCCTCATCTAGGTAACAAGTAAATGGTAAGCTTAAGGATTACTTTATATGTCTTAACTATCATGTTTCCCACTTTGTATGCAGGATTTCCCAAATGAACCGGAACGGTCAAATATGTACATATCTAAGCAACGACTTGACATAACGTTCAGAAATTTAGTATACATGGGTTTATCGATAATGCCGGATGTAAAATTAATATAGTATGCTCTCAAGTTTTTTTTTTAACGTAAAGCTATGTTTTATTCTTAGCTCCTTCTATTTGTCGGTTTAAAGATACTACGCGCTTCAATATCAAATTTTAATTCCCTTTAGTTTGGAAGATATGGCAAATCAGCATATTATTGAAAAAATATCGAAAGATTAAAATGCATATTTCGAAAAATCTATCTTTGTGATAGGATAGGATAGAAAGACCAATCTAAAAATACCGTTTACAGCGTTGCCAGATTTATGGTATTTCCACTAATGAAACTTGCATTTTACTTTTTTAAAGTCGCATAGATCAGGACTGTCAACTGATATAACAGATTTCTATATCGTTTTCTAAAAACGTTGTGAAGAGATGAATATACGTCTGGCAAAACTAAATCTAGCAATAAGATTTTAATGTAAATAATGTAATAGAACTAAATGTAATAGAATTAAATGTCATAAAGTTTAAAGTTAAATAAAGAACGACAATGTCACGTTGTCACGGCAATGACCGTTTGTACAGTCGTGTGCAAATAAATCTGGGACAGTGATTTTTTCACATGCAGATTCAGTTAAGAATTTGAAGAATATTTCCATGGATTTCCTCTTATCAGAGAGAGTTACGGGTTTCAGTACCTGTTAAAGTTTAATGTAACTCTTTCTGATAGCAGGAAATCCATGGAGATATTCTTCAATTCTTAACTGAATCTGCATGTGAAAAAAACACTGTCCCAGATTTATTTGCACACGACTGTACATTGTTGTGACCGATCGAGCAGGTTTTTCTGTCTACATTTTGACTGAAGCATTTCATTTAATAGTTCGATGTCTTTGTTTATCTCTCTGGAACTATCACACTAGACTTGGGTTTGCCAGACGTGTATATTGTTAGCTATTATTGTAATATCTAATCAATCTAAGATAACCGACAAACTAATACTATGTGCGACGTTCCTGTTTCTCTAAATTGCATTAATTTAATTAATAAGTGGGCCTGATAAATTATTTGTCCCTAGCTTGATCCGGCAGCCATCATGGTTATGCCCGATGATACCTTGAAAACGTTGTTACCAAAATTAGGCGATAGGATTGCTATTAAAGAATACTGCACAAAAGAGTTGGCACCTAAAAAGCAGAGCCTAATTGACCGACTAAAATTGAAAATGTCGACGCCGGGCAATAACACCGTACACAAAGGAAGTTGCAATAAAAAAGTAAAAACAACGAGACTGATTGAAGTGGGTTGGGTTTGTTCAATGGATGGAGAAACCTACACCCAGGTGCGTAAGCTGCAAGGAGGTGGCACCCGGCAAATTGAAATTGCAAAGTCTGCAACGGTACAAACTGTACATCAACGCGCCTTGAAACTTTTTTCCCGTTTGGCAAATCGACAAAAGGATATCTAGAAAATTTTGAAAGAAGAATGGTAGATTTTTCGTTACAACAATTAGATGATCAGCTAACTATCGAGGATTATTTTTCTCGCACCGCTTTGACAAAGTTGAGATTTTATTTGGCTTCTAAATGTATCAAAAAGGCATCTCCTCGAGCTAAACGCACTAGGATGCGTAGGGCTGCGTTATCAATTTCCCGAAATGAAATTTTGTCAGATAATGAGAATTCATCAGATGCGAGTAATGAAGAATCTAGATCGCTTCCGAATGAGGCAGACACTGAATTCATTTCCAATCGGACAACCAATGAAGACCCTCCACCGCTTCTGGGATTGGGAACAATTGATGACTACGCAGTTCTTTCCAACCAAGACGTAACGTATTTTTTCAAATTATTATTTTATTATTATTATTTTCTCATTTTTTCAGTGCCACCCAGCGAGAATCAGCTGTGAAGAAGAGCACAGCACGAACCTAAGCGTACACACTGATGACTGGAATAATGATCCTTACTTCTATCAATCGTCTAAAGTTGTAATGCAGACAGAGACATTCGAACAACAAGTTCCCAAAGATGACCTAATTTTATTAGTAAATTCTTGACTGCTGTGAGAGTCAGTCATTACCAAACGCCACCAATACAGACATTTGTGAGCCTCAAACGATTTCTTCACTTTTGAAACACTTACAAGAAAACATCAACACGCAGAAAATATTACAGTTCAACGTATATAGAGAAGACATCTTTGGATGTTGCGTTCGGGCAATGAGAAGAGTCGGATTTGATTCATTTAGTAAAATTTCAGTCAGGTTCAGTGATGCTGAGGGTACAAGCGAAGGTGCAGTTGATGGAGGAGGTCCTTGCAGAGAAATGTTCAGATTATCTCTCAACAAGTTGAAAGACAGCGGGATGTTCTGTGGTGACCACAAGAAAAATTTCAATCTTTGTGGAAATGCTTTGCACAAAAACATGTATTTTGAAGCAGGTCGATTAATCGCATTATCTCTGATCCATGGAGGGCCAGGGCCTCATTCTTTCTCTGAAACACTTCACTCTATTATGCGGCTAGACTGCAGTTCCAACACTTGATGATATTGATCGAGATACAAGAGAAAAAATTACGCAATTTCAAAATGCCAAGGACCTTGATGAACTACAAACAATAATAGGAGGCAGCGATATTTTTTCTCTTGCCGGATTTCCAATTATTGTCGAAGCAGAAGAGCAAAAAAAAATTGTCCAAGGTACAAAATATGTATATCTAATACCGGTTAGTTCCGGTACCGAATCTGTTGAAATAACTTTAGAGCACATATTATTTTTAGGAACGCTACGATTTTTTGCAGTTGACAGAATTAGAGAACCATTGCGTCAATTAATTGAAGGATTGACAACCTGCGGTCTATATGAAAAACTTAAGCAATATCCCAGTTTATTCAAAGATATATTTTGTTCTGAAATCACACTATCTTCAAAAATACTTGAAGAACGATTCCTCATCGTCTATACTCTATACCGAGCTTGGGACTAATACCCGTAGTACAGAAAATCGGGTGATTTCTTACTTCAGGGATTACGTACTGGATTTGGAATGTATGTGATATAACAATTTTTTTTTAATACGTATGGTTTTAGGTGACCCGACAAATATTGTCACACTTTCTGATCTTTTAGTCGTCGCAACAGGATCTGATTGTCCTCCACCTCTAGGATTTCCCTTAAGGCCACAAATCATATTTTTGCATGAAGGGCATTTACGATTTCCTATGGCAAATACATGCTCTCTTCATTTAAAACTGCCAGTCGTTCATAAGAGCTACGAAGAATTCAAAACGGATATGGATTTTGCTATGAGTAATGCTAAAACATTCGGACTCGCTTAATACTTGTTTTATTTTTCGTTCATCTATTATTCTTAAGATAATAATTGATTTTGTTCATTTTTATATTAACAGTACTCTATTTTGTTACACAGTTACCGTTAAGCTACCTATATTCGTAAATTTATGTAGATATTTAATGTTAAATACAATAATTTTTACGCATACTTATATAAGTTTCATTTTAAAGTACTGGAAGAATATCAAAAAAACTTCTGTCTCAAATTCTTGTATAATTCTATGGCTGCTTCTGCTTGTTTGGTCTTGACCCATCCCTCCTCCTCCATAATTATGGCAGCCAACTGGTACACGTCATAATCTGAAGTGATTCTGGGCTTGGGTATTGTCTCCAACCAAAATTCTGTTATCTCTCTGCTTACAGGATGTAAGTAGTCGGTTGACAGGAAATCTTGAGGTCTATTATACATCATGAATGGTGGTCCATAAGGTACAATGCTATTTCTGAAACGCGTTATTCTATGCGTATTCCATTCCAGGGCAACCGTATCAAGTTCCTCCTAGACAAAAGAGGTTCCGGTTTATTTGTAATTATTGTGGTATAGTTGGTTCGCTGTATGGTTTCCTCGATTTGATCTTTGACAGCCGCTGATTAGAATTTCAAAATCATTAGATCTGTCAACTTTGTCACATATCAAGTAGGAACCATGCAGCAAATGAACTATAACGTTGTAAATAAAGCACTGCTTGATTGATTTAAATACAGCTGGGTATCAAGTGAGCGCTTAAGTAATTTTTATATCAATAACTTAAGTAATAATTTTAGTCAACTCTTTACATTTTGAATACTAGCAAACATTGAAATTCAGATCGGATTAAGAGGAACCCTCGACAGAACCTGTTATTACCATTGTTACTTATTGAATAATTATTGTTTATCAAAACAAAGACCGACTTACCTTTATAATATCTAAGAAGCAAAATTGTATAAGTGATTTATCCATTAGGCTTCCTGAGAATGAGCCCTCATCCTTCAAAGTATGAAATACATTCAACCAAAATTGTGAGTGATGTTTTCGTAAGGTTGACCACCACGCCCTCTATGCGTTGATTTGCATGACTTGTTCCATATAAGAAACCCGGAAGATGTGAAAGTGCATCCGCTCCATCCATTTTTAGATTTGTCTGTATTCGTTCAATGATGACATTTTCAGTACCCAAATCGGCGCGTACAGTCTGTGGGCATCCACCTCTAGTTATAACTGCTTGCAAATAATGATAAGCAATTACCGAGAGATCGTTGGTATTTGGTCCTGCTTTCAACCAGATAATGTAACGAGAAAATCCGTCTATGCAGTCTGTTATACAAATTCAGTTTGTCGTAACAATCGGTATGCCAGAGAAAATTGGGCCCTTTATTGTAGTATTGTCTTCTTCGTAGACGACGTCGCTGACGTAGTGTAACTCCATCAAGGTCAAGAGTGCGTAACAGTTCTCTGATTGTATTTTGAGTCACAACAAATCCATGCTGAAGGCACTTAAGATGCATCTACCTGTAGCCGTGTAGCTGACCATGTGTCGATATGTCCGTGTAAATCTTTCTTCGAAATAAACGAAGTCGTCTTAGATGCCTTCGCAAATGACGTAAACTTAGAATATAACCGTCTTCTAGAAGACATGTCAAGATTTCTCTGTGACTTAATCCGATTTGAAAGTAGGTTTTAATATATTGGTCCATAATATCTCTACTTCATCGGCACAATGCAACTTAACCGGCGTAGAACAAGGCTCGATTCTCACTACTGAATAATGAACACGTCGTTGCCGTGACGTCGTATTGCTGGGTAGTAAATTTTGACAGAAACAGTGTAATTGGACAGAAAAAGTATAAATTTACAGAAAAAGTGTAAATTTACAGAAAAAGTGTAAATTTACAGAAAACGTGTAAATTTACAGAAAAAGTGTAAATTTACAGAAAAAGTGTAAATTTACAGAAAACGTGTAAATTTACAGAAAACGTGTAAATTTACCTGAAAATATTTCCCAATATTGACATGGCAGCTCTACGCTTTCGTAAGTTTATGCGAGATCAAAGTTTCAGTTCTCCTGCACTCAAAGTTAATAAATAAACTTACTAGTTAAATAACCAACATTCTGGCAGTAAATAAAAAAAATACTGTATTTACTAATAAAGAAATAAGTTTGTAATAATATCTTTTACCTTTTTCAAGTCCGAGAGTAGGAATTAGTTTCTGGGTTACAAACATTGTGACAGAGACAAAAGCATTATTCCATAAGAGTATAACATGGACAACACTCCTTAGAGTTGTCAATAGGTATTATCAGTGGTGGTTGCTCCGTATGAGGCAGGGGCGCTAGCCACCCAGCCATCAACAGATTAAGAAAAAGTAATTCTATAATTGAAAAAATATTTTTTCTACGACCCCTACGAAAAGTAGGTCTTTTACCAATAACTAAAAATGGGGTAATATACAATATCAGCGTGTTAGCTAAAAGTAAACGGCTGGTTTTGAATTTGCAAACTGAAAACGAATCATAAAGTTACTCTAGGTGCTTCTTTCGTAAGAGGTAAAAAGTTTTAAATAATTTTTCCACGCCCACATACGAAAGAGGCAGTTTCCGTTAAGTCAGGTAGCCACGAAAATATCATTCACCCGGTCATTATCAGGACCAACGTGTTTGCTATGGAAAAAATGCACAATGCACAGTTATACAGTGGGGTAAATACGCCATTTTAACTAAGGTCGCTAAATACATAAAGGTACCGCCATTTCATTCCAAGATTTTGTTCCCCAAAT